>OY282587.1:23757495-24064995 GCA_958298965.1 Chrysolina haemoptera | reverse complement strand
GTTGAACCCGGTCTCGAATATAAACGCCATGTCCGTGGTGTTCACCAAGTATCAGCCTCGGTCTTAAATGCCGATGGTAGTAACAATATCGTTTCAGATTTTGTTTCATCGAGGACACGGGTTCACGAGGAGTCCTCTGCCAGAAATTCCTCTGGTTCCTGTTTTAATTGTGGTCAGGTTGGACATTTTCGGTCCAGATGCACAAAACCAAGGAGGATGGTGTGTTTCAAATGTGGTGCACCCAACGTTACGGTACGCACTTGTGTTAAATGTTCGGGAAACCGACCGTCGGGCGTTTAGATGGTCATAAAAACTGCTCGACCGACTCGGATATGACCGAAGGCGATCTTCGGGATAAATTCTCTAAAACGGCACAATTGCTACTTAACAAAATTCGACCAGTTCTGGCATATATTTTCGACAGTTGCCAGGACGACAATCGACCATACTTGGAGGTTGACATACTTGGTATTAAAATGAAAGGGTTGCTCGATAGTGGTGCAAATCGTACCGTTTTAGGAAGGGAGGGGTGGGATATTTTGCAGGAATGTGGTCTTAATGTTACTCCCTCAAAAACAGTTTCATGCACAATCGCTAATGACGACAAATGCTCAGTTATGGGTTCGGTTGACGTTCCAATCCTTCTGGAGGGGACGATAAAAACTTTGAATATTTTGGTAGTCCCAGAATTGCCCTTGAATCTTATACTGGGGATGGATTTTTGGATTACCTTTGGCCTGGTCCCTGATTTTAGGAAAAAGTGTTGGTCATTCAACAATAACGAACCCGTTGATGTAAAAGTGAACTCGATCGTGACGCACGAGACTTTGTCGCATGAGGAGACCAGACGGTTGGAAGATCTTACTGGTAGATATTTTGGACTGATTGGTGATAAGTTGGGGAAAACTTCTTTAGTTGAACATAAAATTGTGTTGACGAATTCAGAACCTATTCGATTACGCCCTTATCGAGTTTCTCCATTTATTCAGGAACTCATAGATAAAGAAGTAAAATCTATGCTTGATGATGATGTTATCGAACCATCGAATTCTGCTTACTCCTTTCCTGTTGTCATGGTCCCAAAGAAAGACAAGGGAACTTATAGATTTTGTGTCGATTATCGACGGCTTAATAAGGTAACGAAAAAGGATGCTTACCCAATTCCTTTTATAAATACCATTCTGGATAAGTTGAAAAATGCTAAATATCTGAGTTCCGTCGACGTCAAATCTGCATTTTTCCAAGTGCCTATATCTACTGAGTCTCGCGAGTATACAGCCTTCACGGTACCTGGTAGGGGTCTCTACCACTTTAAGAGAATGCCCTTTGGTCTCTCCAATAGTCCAGCTACTTTCCAGAGGTTGATGGATCGTGTATTAGGTCCAGACCTCGAACCTTACTCGTTCGTATACTTGGATGACGTTGTGGTAGCTACAGATAATTTCGATAAGCATCTGGAAATATTAGAAGAAATATTCAAGAGGCTGACGGCCGCGGGCCTAACCTTATCGAAAGACAAATGCAAATTTTGTCGACCAGAGCTCAAATATTTGGGCTACGTTGTAGATCGTCAAGGACTACACGTAGACCCAGACAAAGTCAAGGCGATACTGGAAATTCCGACTCCCAAAAATGTAACAGAGGTTCGAAGAATTATCGGCACTGCGTCATGGTATAGGCGCTTTATACCGAATTTTTCTACGGTTATAGCACCTATGACGGATTTATTACGTAAGAAATGTAAATGGGTTTGGAGTGATGATTGCGAACGATCCTTCCGTTTGGTGAAAGATTCTCTGGTATCGGCCCCGATTTTGAGCGTACCCAATTTTAGCTTACCTTTTCAGTTGCAGACAGATGCAAGTGCCTATGGTATTGGAGCAGTGTTATCCCAACAACGTGAGGATGGAGAACACGTTATTGCGTACATAAGTAGATCTCTCACTCGGGCTGAGAAAAACTATAGTACTGTGGAGCGGGAATGTTTAGCCATAGTGTGGGCTACGGAGAAACTCCGCGCATACCTAGAAGGGTACCATTTTACTGTCGTCACTGACCAACACAGTCTGACATGGCTGCACCAGTTACAACAACCTAGTGGACGACTGGCCAGATGGGTTCTTCGCCTTCAGCAATTTGATTTTGTTATCATTCACAGAAAAGGAAGGGATAATGTCGTACCCGACCTTCTGTCTCGAACCGTACCAGATATTTCGACGGTTTCAGTAGAAGATCAAAACCAACCAGGCAAGGCTGAAGATAAACCTGTAGTTCTGGACAAATGGTATGCTAAACAAGTTCTATCTGTTTCTCGGTTTCCCTTGCGGTACCCACATTGGCGTGAATCTGAGAGAAAGCTCTTTAAATACATTACCACTCCGTATTCTGCTTTATCTGGACCTAGTTACGACTGGAAGGAAGTTGTACCTAAAGATCGTAGGTCCGAAGTCCTCAAACTCTACCACGATAGCCCAACCTCTGGACATGCTGGCATGTTCAAAACATATCACAGAATATGCGACAAATTTTATTGGCCGAAATTAAAGGCTGATGTGGCACGATATGTTAGGTCTTGTAAGGTGTGTCTAGCTCATAAGCCAGAACAAAAGGCTCCAGCTGGTCTTATGTGTGGTCGACCACAAGTTAATCATCCTTGGGAACTAGTCTCTATCGACATTGTTGGTCCTCTCCCGAGATCAACCAATGGATTCAAATATATTTTGAGCATTCAAGATTATTTCAGTAAATTTTGCATTTTTTTGCCGATGCGGGTTGCTAACGCCAAAACTATTTGTAAATTGTTGGAAGAAAATGTAATTCTTTTATTTGGAGCACCTTGTAAGTTACTGACTGACAATGGGAAACAATTTGTCAGCAGGGAGCTGAAAGCTTTGGCTCAATCTTACGGTATTGAAATTGTCAATACTGCTTTTTATCATCCACAGGCTAACGCTTGCGAAAGACAGCATAGAACTTTGAAAACTATGCTATCTTCCTATGTGAAGGACAACCACCGTAAGTGGGATTTGTATTTGCAAAAAGTAGCTTGTGCCATCAGAACAGCCAAAAGTGAAGTTACTGGTTTAACTCCCTTCTTTGTCAACTTCGGACGCAATATCGCTTTAGATGGTAACGATCACATTCCAAATGTTTCCGATCAGGATACCTCTCATAACATATCTCCGCAGGCCCGTTCTATCGAATTCTCAAAACTTTTCAAAGAAGTTCGTGCTCGACTAGACAGGGCCCTAGAAAAAAATGAGAAATCTTATAACCTTCGTAGACGCGATGTGCAGTACGAAGTTGGACAAAAAGTCTGGCGGAGAAGTTTTGTTCAGTCTTCTAAGGTAGACAATTTCACCTCAAAACTGGCGCCTAAATTTGTTGGTCCCTTTGTGGTTTCCAAGCGTCTCAGTCCATGGACATACATGTTACGCGATAGTGCAAATAACGATTGTGGTGTTTGGCACGTGAAAGATATGAAGCCTGATTCCGCGGATGCTACAGCTGATGTTGAACCGAACGACGGTAGTACGACGATAGACGTCATATTATAGTTTCGTATAGATTTTTTTTTTTTTTTTTTACTATCTTTTACCCAATATACTGCTTTGGGTTTTCACGTTCAATTTATTTTATTTTAGATAATAGGTAAACTGTTATATTATGTAGCTTTAATATGCTACTTAGAAAAAGTATAGTCACGATTTTTTTTTTTTTTTTGCTCATATTTTTTTATGAGAAATTTGCAGGCAAATTTCTTGAGGTTAGGGGGGAGTGTAACGCCCTGTACATGCACTAGGCGTTTTGGCGAATTATTCTAAAAATACGAGCACGTTTATATTTCTTTATCAGTAATTATAGGTGAATATAAATAAATAATTCATCAAAACTGTTCGTTGAAACAGATCTTGTACTTCATTATCTATTTATGAATTACCCGGTATTACTTCTTCAGCACTCATTATCAAATTGTAGAATAATCGTCCTTTCGCTCGATCCAGAGCGTGAGAACGAGATGGAATTATTTCCGAAGTCGGTGCTTATCTCAGGTACGCACTACGTACATTTCGGTACGGCACTCTCGACAGCGGTTTTAAATCGAGGTATTCGAAATGGTTTTTCTATATAGGATTTAGATCGGTCCCACTTCCTAGGAAATATTTTATATTTTGCGGAACCTTTATGGATTACTATGCGAAGAAATTTGGTGGTTGTTGCACTGTTTGGTGTGTTTGAGTCGTATAGGAGGATTTCCTGATTTTTATTGAAATTAAGTAATTTTGTGCTTCGTGCATTGTTCTCCAGACATTTTGGTGCTCACTACCGAAATTGCACTTCGGTGGATCTCTTGCATTACTCTTGGTAAGCTAAAAAAAGTATTTCGAAATCCGGACTGGTTTGTGATCTTTCGTTTTGACGATTTCAGATTAGCTGCCATTTTGAACACTCGATTGGCATTGAGAAAAATATTAGGACGACCCTCCACATAATAAAAGGAGGTAAGCCTTCCAGTCCTAACATAGGATTATGTAAGTTTTCTCGATGAGAAATTTATCAAATTATTTTCAGGGTGTCTGTGACCCGGCCTTATCCTGTCTGTAACCCGGCCGTATCCTGCCTGTAACCTGTGTGTTACCGGTTAGTAGGCTGCTTTACGAATCGTTGTTAACGTTTTGCTATATTACTGGACCGGCTCGTTCGTGAAACTATCTATTTCTGCCTGTTGCCTATGGATTTTGTAAGAGTCTACGAGATATAATCGAACATTTGGATTAGTATCTGGTTCTCTGGAATCCATTCTACCCTTAGGAGAAGAGCAAGGTCCTGTATATATCCTTTATATATTTATAATTGCGTAACTTTATTCAGTACCGAGTGCTACTAAGTGACATTTTCCCCTTTTACTCTCAGAACCTCAGTGAAGTGATTGGTACTTACCTACATAATTTACGGAAATATAGTTTTAAGATATACATATTATTATGATTACAGATTACATCACATTGGTAATACTTGTGAGCCTCATATAGCTATATCTGGTGTTCAGGTAACAAATTATTTGTCGTGACACTGTTATATAACCCAGTGATACTATCATTACCAACGATTTATTACCTCATTTGTTTCTCGGGTTTCCGAAAATATTATATAACTATTACCACCGGTTTATTACTATTATTAAATATTCTAATATTTACGATTGTGATTGCTTTTGTCTTCCCGTTTTGATAGTGGTTTCCTAGCTCACTGGCGGCACAGAGGTTTATTTGAAACGGGTGGCGCCTAAATTTTTCTTGTTTATATATATTTTTTTTTTGAACCTGCTCCCAACCTACTGAGCAAACCGGCTGCCTCTGGCCAGGAAGCTTGGCAGTCATTTATTTGTATGCAATATTAATTTATTTTGCTGTTAGAATCGAAATACAGTTGCACCCGTTACAGGTTATATGGAGGAGGCTTTTCGAAACGATGACCTTTGTAATCGTATGAATGTAAGTCATAACGACATGAATCGCTTGTTTTCAGCGTGAATAGTACCTCGTAAAATCTGTTGTGACTCTATGATGGAGGATTTCGATACAATTCGCTCAAGTTATTTGAATTGTACACGATTTGTTTATGATCTCTGATACTATGAAATGTATGGTGTTGCATGGCCTCTCTGAAGGCTTCGAAACAATTATAACACAGACGTAATTCGTAGTTCAGAATATAGTACTGGTTCATCCATACGCAATAACATCTTCAGTGAAATGTATAGACAAGTCTTCAGTGGCGAGTGCGTCTTTTCTGTCTGCAGCATCAAGTTCTCGTGTGTACTCCAAGTGCGCCAAACTGTGGAAAGATCGATCGCCCCAATCCTGGTCTACTGATTCTCCCTATTTTTCGAAGGACCACATTTTGACAATATTCTTCGTGATGTACTACGTCAAAGGTGAAGTCTCAATAAATTACGCTAGAGATGATGCGGCTCTGATGATTTCTTGATAACTCAAATTTTGCATAGAGTGTGCCATGGTGGGGGCTGAAACAATTTTACATATTTATGAAACTGTAATGCCCCCATGGCAGAGTATCATGAGAGCCGGCAATCAAACACCGTTTGTAGTCATGTGGACTCAGAGCGATTTTTGTTTGCTCATCACTAAAAACGTTGTGCGCAAAAGAGCGAATACAGCGTTGAGATGTGACTTTCTCACGCTGATTTTCACATTCTACATAGTCATCAAAAGTGATTTTATTTTGGACAACGCTGTATTTCACTCCACTGGATTTTTTTACGCATTACCACCCTGTATCTTATAGGTGTACAGCTTCGAACGGAGTCCCACAAAATCCGTCATAATTTTGCCATTCGCTTCGTCTTTCATCATGCCAGGGACTTTTTTGTTTGGATGCCATAAGGGTTATTGGTGGGGTAATCGCTTGTATCGAAATTTGATTTCAATAAATTCTGATAAATGTCATCGAATTTGATCTCGTAAATCAACGAATCAGTATCCGTGTACACCAACTTGCACTGATCGCTCGTGTATTTTTCCATCATGAAGCCGTGATTGAAATCTTACACGCACACCTTGGAAATGACAAGTATTGACATTCCGATGTAGAGGGGATTATTGAACAACAGACCCGTCTTTGTCATCTCGATAGCGACGAGGTCCTCATCGAAAATAGTGCGATTCTTGAAATTCGGGCTGGAAATTATATTTTTCGCGCCAAATCGCCCTTCCCGTTTTGAGACCATTTTCACTATACGATGTATCCGTATGTTTTCCATAGTTTTTCCGAATACCGCGTTATTGGCCAATATGTAGTTATTTTTGCCGAAAATGTTTTTTTCTTCTGCGCGTAATCTCGTATTTAATTCAATGTATGGTTTGAGCCAGACTGACTGGTTGAATTGCAGCACTTTGTGAATTTTTCTGAGTAAAAGTCCGTGTGTCAGTGCTTGTTTCAACACCCTGTAGTGTACAACATAGCTTTTCTTGTTGTACAGGTTGGTCATTAATTTGGGTAATTTCGAGCCTGGCGGAGTACGGTGTTCGGCGCACAATGGAAAATCTTTGTGTTTGTCATGTAAGTGTTCTGGGTACTCCAAATCGACTTCGATAATATAGCTAATTGCCGAAGTGTCTGAAACCTCGATCACATTCAAATCGGCGGCATTCTCGAGCCATTTGAATCCCCCGTACGGAAGATATTTCATCATGGCCCACTCATATAAATTATTACATGAGCATGTCAACGTCCTTCAAAATCTACAACTCGCACTGGGTGTACTTCAACATGCCCGACTACGTATAGCCAGGTAGGGTGTAATACGCGGGGTCCAGGCCATATGTCTTGTGACCGATATTTCGAAAATTCTCGAAAATATCCGCCAAGAGCAATATGTCTGTTTTTGAACGTTTGCCACACGTTCTGCGCATGTTCGTATCCTGCTTTGCTGGTGTGACGATTGTTCAACTCGTTGTAGAAATGATGGAACGCCGGCAAACATCCATTTTCCAACTTTTCCATCGAATCGACGGAATCGTATGGGAATACGCCCTTTCGAGTGAGTAATTCGTACTGGGCGACTGTCAGATGGGCAAATTCGCGTTTGGATATTTTCAATTAGTGCATTGTCAAAGTCTGAACCAAATGGTCCAAACTCATGCCCATAAAACGAAACGAATCGATGAATCTGAACTTGATGTCTGTATTGTCGTCATACTGTGTGAAAGATATGTATTTTTCTTTGTTCCCAGGCAACAAGCTCTTTGCTATATCTCGAATAATAAAATGGCGGTCATATCCGGATGAATTATGAAAAACTATCGGCACCACGAAAGACTGTTTGTATGACAAGTTGCAATGCGCATGTGAAAGCCAATTTTATCGCCAGATTCCCACAGTTATTCGCAGATGTGGCAACATGGCGCGTTCACCTCATCAGGTGACGCAATCATGGGGACTATATTCAAAGTTTTGGCTTCGACAATTTTGGCTTTGTCCCCTATTCGCTGCGCAAACTAATACATCGAATCCAAACCTCGATGGCTATCATAAAATGACATGAGTGTCGTCATATGCACACTTTGAATAAAATCCGGCAATGAACGGAATATGTTTTTGGTACATTTCCGTTTGAGAAGTGCACCTGGCGGTGGCATCTTCGAACGGTTCCAGAATCGACTCGAAATCCGCATATATTTCAAACGGTACCTTTCCTTCATGTACAAAGTCTCAAAATTCCACATGATCGTAGTGGGGGAACGAAATTTTACATGTGTTTGTATTTTGACGATCAATCGTATGACTGTCCAATTTTTCTTCACTTGTGAAATAATTCAAACACCTGTCGCAAATGAATTTTTCATTGTGGTTTTCACTTAGTTGTGCACTGACCAACCTAGATAAATCCTTGATCCAACAAAAATGATAGCGTTTATCACTTTGATCTTCTATATCTGGCACCGCTTCGTAATCATTCAATTTTGGATGATATTCATATTGAATTAGGAGTAAATTGACATGACAATCTAATTTCTGTTTTGCGAGTCGACTCGGAACTGTGACGAAAAATGCCTCTTGGCTGGCTTGGGCTGGATTAATTTCAAAGTGTACACATTCACGAAAATGTTATTTAATTTCTCGAATTTGGCAATTTGCTTAAATTTCATCGGTAATTCGATACCTGTTAAAATTAGAATACTTGCATAGTGGGGATAAGATGATGTTAAACCTATGTTTATTTGTGCCGGATACAAATCATCATCATTTTTGATGTTGATGCAAGCTTGCTTTTTGGCAATGGATTTTAGCAACTCGATGTAAGACGAACCGTTGCCAATGTCGGATTTTTTTCTATTCATTTCCAAACTGACGATTTTTTGGAGACTTCAGCCACTCTCCTTTTCGGTGAATTCGGATAATTTATTCTGCACCTGATCTATGACGTTTTTGAAGAACCACCCTTTTGAATCAGTACCCCTATCAATCACAGCGATATTAGTGCTGAAATACTTGTCGATTTTTTCACCATCTTGATTCAAACTACTTTTGATGAATTTTCCGCAAAATGTCACATTTACCTTAATCATATCCTGTTTTTTCATAAAATTTTTTACTCGTCGTTTGAATAAGGTATAAGCATCGTGAAAAAATTTCCGAATATCTTTATAGACCAAATTTCTGATTATACCTGTACGCGAACGAGAAGCAAATGCAGACTTCAAATCCTCGCACCTGACCCGTGACGATAATTTTGATTTAACCCCTTCGCCCACATGAAGAGCTCCCAAATTTTTGATGGAATTACGAATGATTTTTAAAGTTTGGAGTCTGCGTAGAGCCCCAATCAACTCCTCCTCCTCGGCCGATGTGACACTAAAAAAAAAAAAAAAAAAGCTAGCAGCTACGGTCCTCTCAGCATCGGTTAGTATATAGGTAAGTTCCGTGAGGAATATAGGGAAGGGATCTTTATTAACAGATACAAACATAATAAACATATAATACTAACAAAACATTTAATTCTAATCTAAGTGTCCGCTGTGTGCTTCCTTCCTGGTAGACAAGTATGTCGCCGAATATAGTGAGCCATGGGCACCTTAGCCGATATCTATAGTTATAATTTATGAACAGTTAACTGAAATTTTATTCTAATAAGTAGTCGAACAACACGACCATGTATCAATAAACAGAAGAGGATCTGTTTGACAAAGTCATAAGCATGAGGACTATATCAGCCAATGAACAAAAGTAGGGTTGAGTCTTCTCTGGTTTCTTATTTGCGAATAAAAAGGGCAAGGAAATCAGGCCTTAAAGGCCTCAAACTGGGCTAGAACATTTAGATCGTGTAGATCTTGTATTATATCTTGTATATTGGGTGGAACATTATTAGGAAGATGAAGATTATTTCTACTTAATTGGTATAAAGGGCATTCAAACATTCTATGAGCCGGCAAATCGCAGACGATGCAATCACGCGAATTTGCTTTGAACATATGAATTGCTATGCCCTGAAAGGAAATTGGTGGTCAATCTTTTGAAGGGTTGAGTATTGTGCAGGAGCCATGACTGAATATCCGGCAGAAGTTCATGAGTAATTCGGCCCTTATCGGAGTGATCCCATTCAGCCTGCCAAACTTCCAGAATAATTCGTTCGGTATCCTTAAGGATATTGGTCCAGTACTCATACTGATTTCGGTTTAATTCGTGACCACATAAATAAGCTCTTCCAATCTTCTTTAATCTGCTTCGGCTGAGTGTAAGGTCAAGTTGAAGCCTAATTGGAGGTATTTTAGTCAAAACACATAGTGTTTCACAAGGGGTAGATTTGTATGCTCCTGTAACAATTCTGAGACAGAAAGCTTGGAGGGAACGTAATTTCATTCTGGTCGCAAAATAGACAACTCGGTGACTCCAGAGAGAATATCCATAATAGATAATTGGAATAACAGCCCTAAGATATATATCCTTTAGAGCTCTGGAATAATTCTCTATATGTCCCCATCTAGTGCGAAGAAATCTTCTAAGTTGGTGAAAAATATTACGACATTTATTTGTGATATAATTTATGTGGGAGGAAAAATTAAATTTTGGATCGAGGACAATCCCCAAGCATTTGAATTCCGTGACTCTTTGTATAGGATGTCCATCATAGCGGACGACCGGATTACGTCGTGGTGAAAGCTTAGTAAAGACCATGTATTTGGTCTTATTTTGCGAGATAGCCATCTTGTTTCTGCTGGTCCAATCTTTAAGTAGCTGCATGCACATGGATGTTGTGATTTCAATCTCATGCCTACTTTGTCCATGAATTATTATTGTGAGATCATCAGCATATGCAGTTAGGTGGGCTCTAACTGGCCAGTTTAGGCGGAGCAATGTGTCCATAAAGAGATTCCAAAGCACAGGACCAAGAGCCGAGTCCTGAGGGCAGCCTCGAGTAAGGTTTTTCTCCGTCGAGTGGTGGGCAGTCTGAAGTGTGATTTTACGATTCATCAAATAGTTCCTTATTAGATTCGCCAAATTCCCAGGTATTCCACGATATCTCAATTCATTTAGTAAGGCAGGCCACCAGAGCTTGTCAAACGCTCCGGAAATATCGACAAAAATTCCAATACAGTGAGTAAGGTTATTATTCCTAACAGCGTTCGTGATAGAGTGGAGGGCATCTATAGTTGATCTGCCTTTTCTAAAGCCAAATTGAATATCATCAAAGAGCCTATCTTCTGGTATCGCTGAATAAAGTAATCTGATCATGACTCGCTCAAGAAGCTTTCCTAGTTCAGAAAGCAGAGTAATCGGTCTAAGAGATTTTGGATCTGTTGGATCCTTATCTGGGCTCTTAAGGATTGTTACTAATCGCCCTGTCTTCCACTTGATTGGAAAATACCCTATTCTCAGGCAGGTATTAAATAGCCTAATAATTTGTTGCGCCAACGGAGGATAGGCTAAATCAAGTATTTTACCATGAATTTTATCGGGGCTGGGGGCCTTATACGGGGTTATCGCTCGAATGGACTCACTAATGATGTCCTCGGAAATTTCAGGAATATTATCATTATTTTCAAAAATCGCCACTGAGTTTTGTCTAGTCTCTCGTTGAATCGGAGTATCAAGATCAGGATTATCATCAGGCATAAGTCTGGCCAAAATTTCATCTAGAGTCTCACCAAGGGACTCAGTATAACTTCCTAAAGAATTCCTAATGGAATGTTGGATATTCTTAACCTTGATTTTCTCTGCAGCAAGCTTATATACAGTTCCCCATGGATTTTCTCCCAGCTGTTCATCTACGAAATTATTCCAAGAGATTAATTTGGCCCTTTTTATTTGTAATCTATAAGTTCGACTATTTTGAAGAAATTCTCTTCTAGCTTCAACAGCGTCGAGTCCCCTTCGACGCAGTCTCTGGAATCGTCTGCGAGATTTAGTAACTGCTATTCTTAAATTGGTGAGTGTGGGACTCCACCAAGGATTGTTGCGAATCTGGGGAACTTTTTCTTTACAAGAATTTTTGGTAACATGGAGAAGTCCAGTGGTAAGTTTATCAACAAAGTTATCTATGGAAGGAGCATCAAATATCGGCATCCTTTCTAACTTCAAGGCCAAGTCAGTACTGGCAGCTGTCAATCTTTCTATTTTAACATTCCTGATGTTATAGTCACATGTAGTGTTCTCTGATTGAACATTTCTGCCGATCGTGAATATAATAGGATTGTGATCACTAGTTGAATGGCCATCTAAAATTTGCCAGTTCTGTATCCGAGTAACTAAAGCTACCGATGCAGATGTAATGTCAATGTTATCTTGTCCGTTGACGGTGGAGAAAGTATAGAGGCCTTGTAGGGAATTTATAATATGTAAATCCAGTCGGGCTAGAAGATCTTCCAGTTCAAGACCCCGTTCATCTGTAACCCTCGAATACCAAAGATTCGACTTGCTATTAACATCCCCCAGAAAAACTTAGGAATATTTCTACGACGTTGTAGGGTTAATTTTGATTCATTAATTGACCTATCGATGTTTTCAGCCCAAGGAAAATAAACATTAACTATTTCGAAGTTAAGATCACCCATAGTGATCTGACAAACCACCTTGGTGGAACTGGATTCATTAGATAAAAATAAAACATCTAAGGTTGGGTTGACGACTATTATACAAGTAAGTGGCTGGATGACATCTATATAGGCACATCTGAATTTTGTGAAACCCGGTATTTTAAATTTATCATCTTTAACATAAGAATACGGTTCCTGGAGGCAAATAATATCTATCTCTAATTGTTCAGCCAGCGGCATGAGCTCAAGAAGAGCTGTTCGGCTCCTCTGTGCATTTAATTGTAATATTCTGATTTGGTTTCTATTCTCCGTAGTCAATACTGGAGATCAATTCAGATATCCTTTTTACGAAAACTGGACATCTCTCTGAACGAGCCTCATGTTGGCAGTCTCTATATTTAAGGGCACTACAATTTGCACAATGAGGAACATTATTTTCACTTTGGCAGTCACGAGTCTCATGATTCTCGGAACAGTATCCACAAATAGCATGACTTTTACAGTCTTTTTGGGAGTGACCAAATTTCTGACATCTATAGCATCGTAAAACACGGATGTGATCTTTAACGATGCAAGAGGACCAATCTAGATAAATACGCTCTTTCGCCAACAATAGCTTCCTGACTTGAGGATTAACTTCGATTACCCAATGATTAAAGGAACGCTCTCTTGGGCCAAATTTGGATTTAGCTTGAATCGCACCAACCGTTGTTATGCCTAAGATTTCGCCAATAGATTCTTCCAAGTCAGCTTCGTTCATATTAGCTGGGACACCAAAAACAGCAAGACGAGGTTTCAGTTTATCCGGAACTCTTAATCGCAAACCGGCCTGTTCTAAGGCCTGAGAGTTGACCTTTAAGGGGTCAAAAGATTTACCAATGATTTTTACTCCATTAGGCTGATGAGGAATAATTTTATCGGGCGCGATCCCAAGATCGGCTGGCTTAAATCGATTTAAAAGAACTTTCCGGACCTCATCCGGACTTTTCCGACTATTTGGGTCGGTTGGCGTAACAAGAACTGTACAGTTGGATTCCTCGAAGTCACTTGGACCTTGGTTTTAGTTTTATCTGCATAAGATTGCTTTGGAAGGCTATTTTCTATTTTATTTTCTAAGTCATTAATGGACATTTTTATAGAGTCCTGACCCTCGAGGGCTCCAGTTATGACAATTAATTTGGCAAAAAAGTTTACTCATTTGTTCAATAATGGCAGTTAACTCATTTTTCCTATTTACAGATTCTTTCGAAGTGGAAACGAGATTGGTGGCCTGCTTCCTAAGATGCGAATGAGCATCAACTAACTTAAGGAGATTGTCCAATTTTTTTCGTGCCTAAGTCTGCTAGTGCATTAAGTGCATCGTCTGCTAAATCACAATGTAATTCGTCCAATAATATATGATCCTCAATTGGGGTTTCATCGCCCGCATTGCTGCCCGACATGCCTGAATCCCCAACCCCTTCTTGCCCTCTTAGCCGTAAGCAGGCCTTACACTTGCCCTATTGCTTGCGCAGGGTGCAATACAAGATTTGCCTGCCTGCTCTTCGTTATCCACCTTCGCCACGAGGAGGCGGGGCACCAGATTCCGCGGAGAGGTTTTAAATTTCAGTTTCAAAATCTCAATTCTGGCCGAAGGCGAAAGATTTATTCGCACTGAAGAGAAACCAGAGTCGGCCGATATGGCACTACTCAAAAGACGAGCAGTCGTCTTGCACTGTGCCAGCCATGTTTTTTGTTCATTGGCGGTAAATTTTTCCAACAAAATTCTTTCCGCCTTCCTCATAGTTTTGATCATATCAGAATAGGAATTCATCCTTATTCGAAAAATGCAACATCACACACAAAAATATGCGGAAAAATTAATGAAAAATCAAGAAAACTCACTTTGTGTGCTTGCCGGACTTGTGTTCGCCCCTGTAATGAGTACGTGCTGAGACTCTGTCAATTTGTTCAAGTTGCTCTTGAGGGAAGCGGTGGCTCTGTTTGGCAGGAATACTTTGAAATCTGCCAATTCAACGAGGATTACCTCTCCAAATCTAGTGATTTTCACCTACGCGTCTAATATCAACTGAGGCTCGTCCAACGGTAGCTCGGCAAACTTCTTCAACTCCTTCCTGCAGGCCAAACCAACATATTGTTTCATTCACGCTGTATATGTAAAATGGAAAAAAATGTAATTCGTACTGTATATATTTTGTTCCATACATGCTCTAAGTATATATGGAATCTATTTCATTCACGCTGTATATATGCTATAACACTATATAGGGACGCAAAACTTTGCAAAAAAAAATGCAAAAATTCACCAGGTGAAATGAACAGTATCAAAACGCTCAAACGATTTCTATTGACACACACGCGTACAATCACTCTATGTACAGACAAAAACTCACCTTTGCAATTAAACCGGCAAAATCACAAGTACAATTTCACTACTGAGCACCAACAGGTACGTCTGAACATTTAGCGCGCTTTCTTTAAACTAGACGCTACAGCGCACTCTCTTCAAAATCTAGCGTTGGAATCCCCCCTCCCCCTCCACCCCGCCTGCAGCTAACGGCGTTATTCTCAAAGATAAAGACAGAAAAAAATCCGATGAGTTAGAGTGAGATGCCAAACATGCCTTATTTCCGACCCAACACTCACTGTGAGTCTCGAAAACAAACTCGAATTTTTGGAATTTATAGAAGACGCTATTCAAATCAATCTGTTCGGCCGTCAAAGTGACAGAAAAATGAAGTTCCGTTCAGGCAGTTAAAAATGATGTGTGCAGTCCGCGTGCCACATGGAAAAAATACAGTTGAATAGAGGGCTCAAAATGAGAAATGAGTTGCTATTCATATGAATTTCTTCGTCCGTCAAAGTGACAGAAAAAAAAAGTTTCTTTCAGGCAGGTAAAAACGATGTGCACAGTCCACGTCCTGCATGGAAAAAAATTCTGTTGAATAGAGGGCTGAGAATGACGTAGGAATTGAGTTTTCTACGACAATTTGAGCCCTCTAGTCAAGTGTATTTTCTATAATTTGGCACACGGACTGCACACATTGTTTTCAACTGCCTGAATGAAACTTTATTTTTCTGTCACTTTGACGGCCGATCAAATTCATTTGAATAGTGTGTTCTACGTCATTTTGAGCCCTCTACCAACACAATTTTTTTCATGCGGCACGTGGACTGGACACATCGTTTTCAACTGCCTGAATGAAACTTCATTTTACTGTCACTTTGACGGCCAAATTAATTCATTTGAATAGTGTCTTCTACATCATTTTGAGCCCTCTATCCAACGGTATTTTTTTCTATGCGGCACGCGGACTGCACACTTCGTTTATAACTGCCTGAATGAAACTTAATTTTTCTGTCACTTTGACTGCCGAATAAATTCATTTGAATAGCGTCTTCTACGTCATTTTGAGCCCTCTATCTAACAGTATTTTTTTCCGTGCGGCACGCAGACTGCACACATCGTTTTTAACTGCCTGAATGAAACTTCATTTTACTGTCACTTTGACGGCCGAATAAATTCATTTGAATAGCGTCTTTTACGTCATTTTGAGCCCTCCATTCAACAGTATTTTTTCCATGCGGCTCGCGGACTGCACACATCGTTTTCGACTGCCTGAATGAAACTTTATTTTTCTGTCACTCAGACGGCCGAACAAATTTATTTGAATAGCGTCTTCTTTGTCATTTTGAGCCCTCTATCTAACAGTATTTTTTTCCATGCGGCACGCGGATCGCAGACGTCGTTTTTAACTGCCTGAATGAAACTTCATTTTTCTGTCACTTTGACGGCCGTATAAATTCATTTGAATAGCGTTTTCTACGTCATTTTGAGCCCTCAATCCAACAGTATTTTTTCCATGCGGCTCACGGACTGCACACATCGTTTTTATTTGCCTGAATGAAACTTCATTTTACTGTCACTTTGACGGCCGAATAAATTCATTTGAATAGCGTCTTCTACGTCATTTTGAGCCCTCTATCCAACAGTATTTTTTCCATGCGGCTCGCGGACTGCACACATCGTTTTCAACTGCCTGAATGAAACATCATTTTACTGTCACTTTGACGGCCGAACAAATTCATTTGAATAGCGTCTTCTACGTCATTCTGAGCCCTCTGTCCAACAGTATTTTTCTCCGTGCGGCACGCGGACTGCACACATCGTTTTCAACTGCCATGTATGAAACTTTATTTTTCTGTCACTTCGACGGCCAAACAAATTCATTTGAATAGCGCCTTCTACGTCATTTTGAGCCCTCTATACAACTTTATTTCCTTCCATGTGGCACACGGACTGTACACATCGTTTTCAAATGCCTGAAGGAACCTTATTTTTTCTGTCACTTTGACGGCCGGAAAAATTGATTTGAATAGCTACTTCTTCGTTATTTTCAGCCCTCTATTCAACTGTATTTTTCTCCATGTGTTACGAGGACTGCAACACGAAGTTATCAACTGTCTAAATAAAACAAAAGTATTTTTTCTGTTATATTTACGTCCGAACAAGTTGGTTTGACCCTGCATTTATAGTTATGTGGAGATCTTTCGCCATTTTGATTATTTCGGTTCTGGGAATATATCTATCCATCCATCCATGAAATAATAATTATCGGTTTCAAAATACTTCAACTGGCAAACAGTAGATGCTCAACGTTTGTTTTGGATCGGAAGTGGTCAAGGCCGCCGATCCGCCGAGTCGCGCGATGTTATCTTACCGCATGCCGGGTGCTATCTACCGCAAGCCCAGTGCTCGAATAATAAATAAAAAGAATATGTGAATGAAGAAATTCGAATTGTTAAAGTGATATAATAATAATGATGTTTGGAAAAATAGGAAAAATGGTGGGTAACGGGAGTGTAACGTTTCAACGTGCGATTCCAATGAGGAACGTATACAGGGTGTTTGAAAATATATGATTTAAGAGAAAAATCAACAGGGTGTCTCAAAACACTCATCAATTGAGAGAAAAAAGATATACACGGTGTAGCAACGTAACATTACAGAAAAAAACAGTTTGTCAAAAATCGTATTATATACGGGGTGTTTGAAAACACTCATCAATTAAGAGAAAAAACAGCAGGGTGTGTCAAAATACATCGGAAAAATGAATCATCACATCATTGAAGTATCGCTTCATTGGGGCATGCAGGGATTCAGAAGTTTTTGTTTTACATATATAGGGTGTGTCAAAATACATCATTTAAGAAAGATTTAAGAAAGATTTAAGAAAAAATATATACCAGATGTACCATTGTGCTAGTTGAGGCAAAAAATATAAACAGGGTGTCTCATAAACGTGCATCGTGATGGGGTCCGACATTTTTAAAGTGCGATTTGGAGTAAAGTTAGTTATATAATTTGACATTTAAAAAGAAAAAAGGTTGTTAGGCCGATGGATTGAAGTGAGCTTGCCGGCCATCTTCGGATTACGGAGCAACACCTTTTACACCGGACTATGAGACCTTTTTGTAGCAGTTGTTTGAAATATGGTATCATTCAAGAGAAAAAACAACAGGGTGTTTCAAAGTGCATGCAGGTGTACCAACATGTTAAATATACAACGCGTCTCATAAATGTGTATCATTAGGCAGTATGCTTCCAACAAGTTCAGACATATGTTTCGCAATTAAAAAAATGACTGAAGTCATTGATAAACACGTAGATGGATGTGATATTTATGCAGAGTTGGCAAAAAAATTGTTAGATCGGAGAAAGTGTTTAGAGTCAATAAAAAACGACGAAACGAATATGGGGCATTATAAAAGTTGCCCCTGGTCAAATCCCAACGTTACATGTGGTCCCGACACATGTGAATGCCATTTCATATATTGGTACGTAGAAGAAGCGAAAAAGTTGTAAAAAGTAATAGGAGGAGAGTGCAATAGAGGCGGCGGCGGCGGTGGAGGGGATGATTATGTTAGATGAAATTTTGATGAAAAAATAATTAGTAATACAATGACATCGACAGAATACAGACGTAAATTAGAGAAATTTGAGAGATGTCTTCAAGAATTAAAAAATGACATCCAATTTTTTGAAGAAAAAGAGAATGTTTGGAAGCAGTTGAATAATTTACATATACAAGACAAAGTGTTCATGCGAAAATTGCCTCAAACAAGATACCCATTGAGAAGAATACAACCTCACAGCGTAGAATATGCCGTCACCGATGCTCAAAATGAATTTTATCCTTCTAACTGCAATAATAAATAACGTTTTGTATGTTAACAAGCCAAATGGAGTAAAATTCATGGCAATATGCGTGAAGATTAATGATTTCGAATATGGGTGCAAGAATAGAACAGAATGGCAGTCTATGCGTTCAACAAAAGTCAATGAGGGGAAGTTACCAGTTTTTGCCAGCACAGTTCCAAAGAATGCACAATTCAAGTATAAGCTGAAGTTGATATTTGAAGATCGTCGAGAAATATACACGAAAACTGAAAATTTTTTTCCCGCAGGACGTCAGAAAACGAAGACACGAGTGGAATTTGAACTTTATAGAATTTTCATTATAGTGTCCATGATATTATCATGCATATTGATTAGAATTTTAATGGAAATAATTGTAAAGGCGAATAGAAAATGGAATATATTGTTTAAATAAAAAAATTGATGCAAATTGAATTTTATTGTTGAAATACTTCGCATTTTGTATGAAACACATCATTATCAATTATATGGAGGCGTTCGATTGGTCAAGGCAGCACATCAATGTACAGGGTCGCATCATAAATTTCTCATTTGAAACAGCTACTCACCTATACATAGAGATTGAATTACATTTGACATTTATGTGATGATAGTGTTAGATAGGAGACAGGAGACGGGAGATAGGGGATAGAAGATAAGAGATAGGAGACAGAAGATAGGAGGCAGAAGATAGGAGACAGAAGATAGGAGATAGGAGAAAGGAGATAGAAGATAGGAGATAGGACTTAGGAGAGAAAATATAGAAGATAGGATTTAGGAAACAAACAGATTGACAGATATTTAGTTTGATCTAACCAGAACGAGCTAACCTTACATATAGAGCATTTGAAAAAACCCAGTAAATTTTGTTTGATTTAACCAGAACGAACTAACCTTACAGCGACTTAAGAACCTCAACGTTGTTAGGAAAAAAGATGGCTGCTGTCATTTGTCAAATATCAGGTGGAAAATGAATCAAAGAAAGAACGTATCATTGAGGATTCGAAACAACTACTAGCTCATACAGAGCGGTTGAATTACATCTGTGTGTGATAACAACGACATACTGCACCAGACTGCGACATACTGCGACATACCGAACATACCCATACCGCACCATACGGTGACAAACCGAACCATACCGAACATACCCATACTACGACATACGACGACATACCGAACATACCCATACTACGACATACGACGACACACCACGTTTAGCGTAAGTACGGCATACTGTGACATAGATAGGAGACAGGAGATAGGAGACAGGGGATAGGAGACAGAAGATAGGAGATAGGAGTCAGAAGATAGGAGATAGGAGACAGAAGATAGGAGAGAGGAGATAGGAGTCAGGAGACATATATATTGACAGGTAGGCAGATATTCAGTTTGATCGAACCAGAACGAACTAACCTTCCATATAGAGCATTTTAAAAAATCGTCTGATCTAACCAGAACGATCTAACCTTACGTATAGCGTCTTACATTGGAGGATTCGAAACAACTACTCACGCATACAGAGAGGTCGAATAACATCGAACATTTAAAAACGTATCATTGGGGATTTGAGGATTTGAAAAACAACTACTTACCTATACAGAGAGATTGAATTACATCAGACATCTATGTATTGTTTGATCGAACCAGAACGAACTAACCTCAGGTACGTCAGTAATCCAATCCGCGCTTATGAGAATAATAATTATAGATGTAATATTCAGAGTGTGTTAATAATAATGTTTAAAAAATGTGAAAAATGATGGGGAAACGAGGTTGTAATGTTTTAACGTGCTATACCGGGTGTACCAACATGTCATTTAGGAAAAAAAAAATGACAGGGAGTCTCAAAATTAGTCATTTAAGAAAAAAAAAAAAGATGGCGGCTGCTTGTTAACGTGCTATACCAGGAGTACCAACATAACATTCAAGATTAAAAAACAACAGGGTGTTTCAAAATACATCATTCAAACGGGGAAAAAACATGGTGGTTGTTGCTGCTTGTCAAGCAGACTGACAAATATTCAGTATGATCGAACCAGAACGAACTAAACGAAGACAGGAGATAAGAGACAGAAGATAGGAGACAGGATTCAGGAGACAGACAGATTGACAAACAGGTAGATTGACAGATATTCAGTTCGATCGAACCAGAACGAAATAACCCTACGTAGGTATAGCATAGAGATTGAATTACAGCGTATCTCATAAAGTGTATCAAGATGGGGTCTGTCTTTTTCAACGTGCCATACCCATTTTTTTCGTAACCTTATGAACGTCCATGTTAATCGCATTTTTGCATGTTTTGACGTATCAAATTTTAACTACTTTTTGGAATGCCAAAAACACCAATTTTCGATACATATAAATACAGTATGAATCATTTTTACAATATGGTTCCAAATTATACACGTTCAATAATGCTGTACGAAAATCGAAAGGTTTTTTCAGCTTAGCAAAATCAAAGTGGTCAACAACATATTCGAAATTCATGAGAATGTCATATTGGTCATTATCATCATTAGTGTCACTGTCGTAATTGTTGTCAATGTCGTCAGTGACGTCACTGTCAATATTATAGTCAATTTCATGGTGATGGTTGATATAGGACCATTTGAAGAAAGCATAATTTTGAATAATTTCCTGTGTTAATTGCTGAGGTAAAGGTGAGTGAATTAAAAACCTCCCTGTGGAGTAGATAGTTTTTTTAGCATAGATGCTTTACCGTGAGGTGTGCTGAAGTCAGGCATTTCCAGTTTTGAGTAAAAACAAGGTAAGTTAAATATGTTTTTTCATTTGAATGTTAACAAAATAATAATATATTTTTTTTTAATCAAATGACTTTTTTATGCATTTAAACTTGACAGTTACAGTTCCAAGACTTCTAATAATTATTGAAATGAAACACTCAATTTCTTTTTTTTCATTTATTACATAAATCATATACAATTTCATTTTTATAATAAAATAAATATTCACGTAAAGCATTAGCGTACATACTGTCTAAAGATGAAGCTTGACAAAAACCATCTATAATTTCTTCCAAAGTTAAATTAGTCCTATTGTCACGTAACCATGACTGAATAATGCTAAAAACACCCCGATAATATGCACGAAAGTTCAAAGCAGCCAACATAGCGATGCGGCTGGACAACACCCCCATATGTGTATTGAGGACACCGTTTACATCATTTTCAGACAGCTCCATGTTCACAGCATCCTTGACAATGGAAATTTGTTTGGTATTACTTTCGATGTACTGTGTAACGTGAATGTTATCCTCGCAACGTTTTGTCATTGGATTGTATTCGTCTACATAACCGTCGATTTGTGATTCAAAGAAATTTTCCTTGGCTGTTTGCAATATACCAATGAGGGTTGCCCACTCATCACAGGTAAAATTGATGAATCGAATGGAGAACTGTTGCTTCAAAATGATGCATGGGGTAAAGTCTCTAGCTGGACTCAGACCACATCGGATTTCGTAGGATGGCATGGGAAAGGACATCAACAGCAATTGGTTTTCGTTTCGAGCGGCCCTTTCGTATCGCTCCAACGCTCTGTCTATGTCTGCCTCACGTAGAGCTTCGTTGTAATCTTCATCCTCACTATCAAACATTACTTCAACTTCACTACTATAACCACTATCTTGAGACATTTTTGTATTCAAACTGAATATCTATGTGTACTCGTATATGCTTTTATAGTTTCACATCACGTGGTTATGGTAGTGGAGTTGGAGTAATGTTTGTTGACTGGGCGAAAAAATGTTCGAAAGGCCCACCGATAGACTTTCAAGGTGTGCTTGTTTTCCATAAGATTCTATACAAAATCAACGTTACTGATCCAGCTATATTCTTGTAAACCCAGAACTTTTTCCACGAGATATATATCTAGATTTGTAGTTTTCTGTAGTTCCTCCGCATAGAAAGCACCCTTGATGGGTGCACCCTGCATATCTTCCAGCATGAAGGTGGCAGGGTTGGTAATTTTGACTTTGATAATTTTGAATAATTCCGTAGTCCAATTGGGTGTATAACCTTTTTCGAAAACGTGTTTGGCCTTACTGATTCGCACAACATCATCGACTTTGAATTTTCCTGGTCCAGCTATTTTCAAGTGGCTGTATGTCGATTTAAGAATTCGCTTTTCGTTGGTTTTATCAATTTCCGAAGGTTTCATGCCTGTCTTCGAGTGACGTGTATCATTGTAGGATTTTGTGATTTCGGGCAATATATTCAACCATTTGTAGGTGCCATTCAAACTGAAATACTTGTACAATCGCTCTTTTAAAGTCCTTATGACACGTTCAGCCATGGAGGCCTTGGTGATGCTGTACGTATTGTAGTGATTTATTTGGTGTTTTTTCATCAAGCCTTGAAATTTGCTGTTGAAGAATTCCGCACCCTGATCACTTTGTAGATTTTTTGGGCAACGTTTCGTATGTGCCAAAATATCTGCAAATGTTTTGCTAATTTCCTCACCCGTTTTCGTGTTCAATCTATAACGACTAGAATGAGTTTGAAATTTTGATTTTGATGGGCGTACGGTCTCATCTCAGTCAAATCGAGCTGCCAAAGGTCATCCAAGCCTTTGATGATCGTACGGCGTCTAGGATAATTTTTTCTAATAGGTTTATGCAGTTCTCGAACAAGTTGAATCTTTTCTTTGGAAGCCATGGCACATATCTGATGATGAAACTGCGAAACGTACTATTTTATTATGGCTGTGCGACAACTACATTCTGCATTTTACGGATTTGTTCAATAGCTGATTTTGTATTCGCTATATCCGAATTTATTTTGTTGATTTGCTTGGAGATGTCAACTTGAAACTGGTTCAATTCGTTCTTTGTTAGCGTTTCGTTGTGCTTAATATCCCATTTTAAATTGTGTGAATGTACCAAATCAGTAATTTCGGCAATTTTTTTCAACAAATCTGCATGAATATTTTCAATGTCAGTTATATGTTGTTGGTTGAATTTTTCAAAGAATGTCATCACCTTATCATATCGTTCCACATTGGTTTGCTCTATTTGAGCAATGACCTCATTAAGTTTTTGCATTTTATCATCAACTTCTTTCTGTAGCTTACTCGCTTCATTTTGATTACTTTTTATATTCGTTTTAACTTCATCCAAGCTGCCAATCAATTTATTTAAGGAGGTGGACATTTGATTTGTTAATCTATCATTCACTTGAGCTATTTCCGAATGGTGTACTTCAGCTTGGTGTTGTATAATTGCAATAATTTTTTTATCTATCCCATCCACATATTGTTTATTGGCTGCATCAGTATCCCTGGTGGGACTCTTCACATTACTCAATTTCAAATTTTCAAAATCAATATTACCATCTGGGGTGTGCAGTAAACCGCCTCCAGATGGCGTTTGCAGTTTTCGCTTTTTATCTGCGCTTGCGCTGTCGCTACGTCCAAACTTGTCGAGAACCATTTTGAAAATGACAATGTATGGGGAAACGCCCTTTATCTTATAGAATTATATTTGCCTCTTTGAGTTCACTCAAAATGGCAATAATCTCGTTGTCATGCGAAGTATTTCCGGCATCTCGAGAGGCTATCAATAATTTGAGACGTTCGCAAAGTTCGTTGGGATCGTCCCAATAAACGAATTCCATGGGTTTGGTATTGAATGTCATTGCAATAGGTGTTTCCGGTAAACAACCCCTGCCTAGCGTAGTTGAATCGGATGCTTTACGTAAATTCGTACGTGCCGATGTTTTACGTTGTTGTTGTGTAGGAAACATTGGTTTATTTATGTTGCTGTACTTCCATCCTTTACTAAACTTTGTGCGACCTAAGGTGTCTTTGTAACTGGTTGATAAATCCAAAATTTGTCTGTATGCTTGTAAATCCTCATCATTGTAATTTTCAGGCTTAGTAAGAAATATCAATTCATATATACCGGGCGTCCCTTTCCATTGATATCCACCCATTTTGATGTATCCGCTGCGTTTGTCAAAATCTATTTCTTTCACACCAAGGAACCATTTCGAATCAAGATGATCATATATGGGCCCGTATACTTTGTCGATTTTTTTATCATTTCCCCAATGCTTTATAATGTGTGGCTGAACCATTATAGGATATTGACTGATATATTCCTTTAAAACTTCTTCATTCATGTCTATCAGATCATTTTGTTCCTCTTCTTCTCCATCTGCATTGAAGATGCTCTCATTATCATCATCCTCTGTACTTGCAATAACGTCGAGGGATTGGAATGGAGTCGATTCAGGCTTTTCCACTTTCTCCTCGTTAGGTTCGGTTTTCACCTCAGTTTTGATTGGACTAGTAGCTTGTGCTGTTTTATTCGCTATTATTTTTAATGGAGTAGATAAAGGTTTGAAGAATTTCTGCAGCGATTCATCTTCTTCGGATTTACCCAATTTCAAGGCTAAATATTTTTTTCGAATAACGTTTGCAATTTCGTTGATTTTAGTCTTTCGAATAACATCAACTTCTTTGCTCAACGGTTTCATGATGACGAATGATACTACATCACATCTTGTGTATACTTATATATTTGTCGAATCCTTGTCGATATCGACCGGCATTCGTATCGAAATCTTTGCAAATCACAACGGTTCCATATTGCTGCTGCTGCCAACATTTTGCACACATTCTCTTGAATTCATCGAAGGACATGTCGGGAGAAACGTGCTCATCGAATACATGTTTTAAATTTATTTCATCTTGTTTGAAAAGTACGATCATATTACAGTTGTCGCGTATCAGCTGTTTTGGGATTTTCGAATATGTTTGGCAAAGGTAGGCGGCGTCAATGTTCTTGTGTCTGCAGACGGAATAATACTCTCGAATTTTCTGCTGACCATCGCAGGCGACATCGTCGAAAATGAATATACTATTCGATTTGGATTCGTGAGGACTTATGATTTCTTCGTTTTCTCTGAACGGATAATAACCCAGCCCCTTGACTTTCTTCAAAATTTCTTGAAGTACTTGATATTTGGGCTGATACAATGACTTTGGATATACGTAAATGTTTTCAAATTTAGCGCCATTCGGGTGGAATAACAATGTTAAGATGGCGTTTGTTTTTCCACAACCACTTGGCCCGCAGATGATTGCACGGAACGAATTAGGTAATAATTTACCGTGTTTCCTAATCATACTACCACAACCGTCTCCATTCAAAATATCCAAATTTTCAATGGGTAGTGACTCGTCTTGTTGAATGACTTCCATGATGTGATGGTTGAAAATGAGTGCGCCACGGTTATAAATAAAAATATCACAATCACTTTACGTCATTCTCAATGTTGACTTACTCCGGTGCAGGTGTTGTTAATTCCATAATCAATAAGCTCCCGTTCGAATTACATCTTCCTGGTTATTCGTTTTGTGGTCCAGGCACCAAATTGCAAAAGAAATTGGATCGCGGGGACAAAGGCGTGAATCCTTTGGACGAGAGCTGTAAAGATCACGATATTGCATACTCCCAAAGTAATTCTCTACAAGATCGACACAAGGCAGATCAAGTGTTGGAAAATCGAGCTTGGGAACGCGTTAAATCTAAAGACGCTAAATTTGGAGAACGTGCTGCAGCTTGGTTGGTAACTTCCACCATGAAAGCGAAACGTAAGCTCGGCATGGGTCTGTCCTTTCGTCGTAACATGCTTCAAAAAATTATTAAAAATTGGAAGCCTCATCCTAGCAATCTTAAGAAATCTAGTGCTTCAGCTTTGCGAGCTGCTAAAATGGCTGTGAGTCAAGCTGGAGGACGTAACAAAATACGCATACCTAGGGTTATTCCATTCGATGCAAAATCCGGAGGAATCCTACCACTCATACCTATATTTGCTGCCCTTTCGGCTTTGGGTTCGTTGGCAGGTGGAGCGAGCGCCGTCGCAAAAACCGTAATAGATGCAAAAAATGCCAAAAAGAAACTCGAGGAAGATCAACGTCATAATAAATCCATGGAGCATTTGGGTTCTGGTTTGTACCTGCGAAAAACACCTCGAGGATTTGGACTGTTCCTGAAAAAACAACGTAAAGGACGAGGTCTTTACTTGAAAAAACAAAAAAACTGCTAGACAAGCTACCTAATAGAGCATTATACGATTCGGAAATTCTACAGTGTGCCCGTCAACTTAAAATACCGCATTTTCGTGGAGTTTTTATGCGTGATACGTTGCCAACTTGTGGTCCTTGGCTGCGAGAATGCGGCGTAATAAACTTGTAGCTTACAATAAAACCAGCAACATTGCACAATATTTCGACAGTTTCGGCAATCTAAAACCTCCAATGGAATTGGCGAGATATTTTGGGAAGGGGGTAAAAATTACATATAATAATGATCAATATCAAAATTACAATCAGAATAACTGTGGCCATCTTTGTCTGAAGTTTCTACTTCATAATGTCGTCCGATAAAATGTATAAATCATTGATTGAAATGCATAAGTATAAATCTTTGCGGGATTTCACCGATGCTGAACTGCAAGCTTTACCAATTGAATATTTGATGGGGAACGCAGGACCTTGGGAATTGCTGGATGTATGGCGCAGATTGCCAATGGATTACCAACATCGATACGCTTTACAGATCCGCCTACCATGTTTCATCCATCTCCGACATGATTTTCCTGCATCAGCGCCGCTACATCGAATATTGTATACAAATATTGTTGGCGCACAATTTGAATGTTATTATTGTAATAAAAAATAAATGATTTTTGTTCAAATGTTTCTTTATTTAAGGTGTGTGATTGTTTGATGTGTGTCAGTCATGTCTATGATATTAACGCTAACAAGTCGTTCTTCGACGCTTTCCATCGATTTCAATCCACCCATTCGATTGGATTCCGATTCAGAATATAGTTTGGCTTTGCTCAGCTTCCATTCCTACAACAGTATACCCAACATTGAAGACGGTACGAAATTCTACTACTACGAAAACGGTGATAAAGCTAAACGAAGAAATATCGATATTCCTGCTGGATCTTACGAAATCAGTGATATTGAAGATTTAATACGCAAACATATCGTACCCAAAACATTCAAAGAAAACCCTGAGGAATTTTTCTATCTCAAACCCAATAATAATACACTGAAAAGTGAAATATTTTGTCTTAAGCACTCGATCGATTTCCGACCTGCAAATAGTTTAGCTCGAGTAGTATGTCAAAGCCGGTTTCGCCTCATTAATTTGAATTTTCGCTCTCGATGGCATCTGGCCATCGAGATCTCCGCCATTTTGGTTCTTCGGCGAAGTTCTTCAGCAACCCCCCAACGCCGAAGAAGGTGGGGGGAGGGTTGCGGAAGAAAAAAAAAATGTTTGTCCCCGAGTGGGGCTTGAACCCACGCCTATTGGCATGGCAGCCGAGTGCGCTACCAGTGAGCCATGACGGTTCCATACTAATGTCGATTTAAAACTCGTAGCTTTGATAATGGGGAAAAAAAAGCCGATTGGCGGCAGTCGCAATAAACATGGCGGTGTAGGGTGTAGCGTGTGGGGGTTGAAAGAGAGAAAAATTGCAGGTACATGATAGGCGTAGAGAGCAATTGGGTGTGTGGGAGAAGAAAAAAACGACCTCATGTGATTCGTTGTGTCGAAAAAATGGCCGTCGAAGCAACGCCCCCCTGCGGTACATGATAGATGTAAAGAGCGGAGGGCGGGGGGCGGGCGGGCGGGGAGATCAAAACGACCTCATGTGATTCGTTGTGTCGAAAAAAATGGCCGTCGAGAGCCCCACGCCTACAATAGCAATGGCCGCCGTCGAAGCATCTCTCTCGACTCAGAACAGGCAGCAACATGTCCAGACTTGAGTTGGAATTCCGAGAATCGTGTGTGACGTCACCATGAATAAACATCTGGTGTTTACTGGCGAGCGGCGTGTGTGATTCTAGGAAATGATGACTCAGCGAAATCGAGACATGATTTGGCCTTGGACTTGTTTATCGCTCCACAGCTTAAGTAAACAACCACATCCGGTGGTTGTTTACCCAAGACCATTATTTTCGAGAAATGTCGGCGTGAGACACGATTTGACCTTGGATCCCACGGTCTGTGTCACGTCGACAGAGAGCACACACACACACACACATTTTGCAACTCAAATGAAACAAACAAATATGCGTATATTTTTATTAGACTTCAGTGCCAGCGGCGTAGTATGATACACTATCATTATCGATTAAAAAATATTTTTGACGTATAGCTTTAATGAACTTATATATAGATTCGGATATTTGAACACTCAGAATCATTGTCACAAATAACATAAACCACTCGTAAAGTGTCGGCTCACATTTGGCAAGCTCCGCGGGAGGATGACCTCCAGGAGCTTGCATCGCGGCATACAGGATGGGCTGAGGGGACCTCGAAGTTCTGCAAGACGTCTTCAGCGGGAACCACTGCGTATCGCTATGGGTGTGATTGACATAGATCTTTCGCAATCGGTACGATGAGACGTTCAGCGGGATTTCGGCTTTCAACACAGGCAAATATTCATCATTGGCTAGCGCCTGAGTCATTCTCGTCCAGTTAGAAATGCTCGAATTCTCGTGCAAATATGATACCAATACCTCACTGCACTCATATGGTGGGCTAATATACAGTACGTTCGACAGAACGGCTGCTAGAATTATATAGTTTGTCATGACGGTATGACTGCTCAACATACACTGAGAAACGACGTATATATCACTCAAATATATATACACTGAGAGACACATACACCATTGCTCAATGTGCATGGCCCTCATGTTGATTGACCGAGAGAGATTTCATACTTGAAACAAATATGCACATATTTATTTCAAACATGAAATCACGCGCAGCCTCTCAATCGCCAGTGTGCGGCGGCAAAACCATTTGACTTTGGGGGAAAAGTTTGGTGTATATTTGCGAAAAATACACCAAGCTCTTTCCCCAAAACCAAATAGCTTTGAACGACCATTTTTGCCATTCACTCTGTCACTCTCTCATTCGCAAAATAAATCGAGAAAATTGGTTTAATACATCTATTAATACATAATAAAAATACAATACAATATGATTAATAATAATAATAATAATATATCAAACATTGGTTCTTCTTCCTTGGCTGTTGTAGTTGGCGCCGGTGAAACGTCGTGGATCGGTGAATGCTGCTGCCCATTTCCCATCGTCAATTTGCATATTTTTAAAGCGTTTATACATATGCAGCTTTTGTTCGTACTGCGATATTTGCGCCTTGAGTTCACGCAAATTTTGCAAGTGCCGATGGAGAAGAGTGTCGCCGCCACTGCCGACGTGTTTCACCATATCAGGTGCGACGATATCCATAGCCAAATATCGAAACAATGTCTCACAGCACAATGCACTTCTATGTCTCCAGATGCTATATGATTTAAACACAACGGGCTTTGCTTCTCGAGTGGCGGTGGAGGGGTTGTGACGACTGTACTTGTAGTGGCGGCAATATCGACGATGTGTGGCCTTCTAGGCAGATCGAGCACACACTTTAGCAGAAAATCGAATTTTTGATTTCCCTTCACATATACCACATCAGCTTCGAGGATGGGGCGCAGCACTTCTTGGATGTTGGTCTCGTTTAATTCCACATAGCCATCGGAGTATGGAATGCCGTGGATATTCCTTTCCAAATATCTCGCTTGGCGTTTATCATTTTCGCTCAGCTCATGGAATGGCACGACGGCTTTGAATAAAAAATGGTTCGTGCGTTGCCCGTCGGTGATGGCAAGTTCTTTTGGCTGGAACTCACCACCCACACAGAAACCCTGGATATCACAAGCTACGAGCTTCATCTTGGCTGACTGACTGATCGACTGAATCACTGAACGTTTGGCTAACAACTAACGCTGAATTTGAACTGATGCGCTTCGAGCGCGTTCCCCCCACCACCCCCTCACTCTTCTTGTTGTTTTCCTGTCCATAGGCTTATGCTTCCTTGCGACGCGCATTCAACCAGCGCTCCCCCGCCGATCTTGCAGGCATATGACAGATGACGTATGACTTGAAGTGTTTTGTGTCTTATGACAGACGACGTACGATCTCACTTAAAGGCAAGTGTTCTATGACGTAATCGTGCACTATTACACAGTACGCACGACTATTAGCTGGGAACCCAACTGTGGCTTCTATGTCAAGTTTGAAATCGACGATGGACGATTTCATGAATTCCGCTCTCCGTGAGCAATCGATTACGAAGATGGCGGCTCGATCCTTGAATGCATCGTAATCCAGCAGAGGGCGTTTCTGGGGACAATTCGCATAGCTTGGGTAGAATTCCGTATAGGCGCGATGAGCTTCCACAAAGTTGTTTCTGTCAAATTGCAAGCGCATGCGTTCATGCGGGTAATTGTCACTGATCAACGTTAGGCGTATGTCTCTGATGTCAACGTGGTCAAAGTAGCTGGAATCTCGTGCAACGTTGTCCATTCGATTTGTTTGGAAGGCGACAATGACGAATCGGGGGCTCTCCACTGCCGTACAAGTTTTGACAGACCATATTTCTTTGGTGGAACCAGGCGTGAGTGCAGGCAGTTCGTGCATATCCCACTTGCGGAACGAGATAACCACAGGTTTGTCAGTCTTTATGGATTGCAGCAGCTGCAAGCGAATATCGTCATTGGGAATGACGTTTTTGACTTTGAGCACGATGCTATTGATCGTCAGGGTGGCTGTGGTTGCGACCTGCGGATTCGCAATCTCCTCTATAACCATGCAGTTGTTGTCGTTTCTGCTTCTCACCAAACGAATGCACTGTCGTCCGATTGTGGCATATCTGTAGTCGTGAAATATGCCAAACAGATGTTTAAGCGGAATCCACATGGCGAACGAACCGTCGTTGGCGTTGCGAATAGCTCCACCTGGATACGTCCATCCGGCGGTGGCCAAGTGTCGAGAATCGGCGTCTGCGTAACAAGTGTATCCTCGCAGGGTGCTCACTATACCCGGCAAGCGAACAGAGTCCACCTCCTTGCCGTTGATTTCATAATACATTGATTCGAAGAAAAATGCTCCAGCATTATTGACGAATCGCACATTGCCATCTCCTGCGGTTTTGACTAGAGTGCCCTCTATACAGACGATAGCGTCGTTCATCAGAATCCATGTGTCACTTTGCTGAATGACGATTTCGACAATGTCATTATTTTGGAAGGATTTGACGTACGGGTGGTACGTTCGAGTCTCCACTCTCTGGATGGATTCATCGAATTTTGGATGATTGTACACGTCGAACACTTGTTTTGACAACATGATGCCCTTGAGATATGAGGAATTCTATGCTCGAGAGAGAGAGCGTATGATTGGTGTGTGCTCTCGTTGACTGCGTCTGCGCGACTGAACTGACGTCTGCGCTCTCAGTACTTTTATGCTGTTGGTTGTCGTTCCAATCAAATACCAACCCCATTTGACAGCTTGCGCAACACCAGTCGTACGATGATGGTTTCTCCACGGAAATTCACACTACAAAAGTCCTGATCGAGAATATTCAAGGTTAGTAGATAAGAAATGAGAGAGCTTTTGGATTCAAGGTCAAAACCTATGAGAGAGCTTTTGGATTCAAGGTCAAAACCTATGAGAGAGCTTTTGGATTCAAGGTCAAACCCTATGAGAGAGCAAAAGGATTCAAGTTCAAAGGTCACAGTGCACGTGTGAGATTTCCTGGAATTTGATAACGTCCGGTTACAAGTCTCAACAAGTTAGAAAAATGTAATACAGGTTCAATGACCGTTTTCAAGGTCAATACATGACAGATATCCAGAATATTGATAATTTGATATAAAGATAAAAATCAAATTTTTCAAATGAGCCCCTCTCAATGAAACTTTTATACTACCATTAGTTTCAGAAATTTTAATAATCGTGTGACAACCTGTAATTTTCACACTACCATTAGTTTCAGAAATAAATCTTAAATAATCATGAGGCAACCCTGTATGCGATTACTAAAATGGAGCTTTTATAGTACCATTAGTTTCAGAAATAAATCTTAATTAATCATGAGGCACCCTGTATGCGATTACTGTAATAAAACTTTTAAGTACCATTAGTTTCAGAAATAAATCTTAATAATCATGAGGTACCCTGTATGCGATTACTATAATGAAACTTTTATATCACCAGTAGCTTCAGAATTATATATCTTAATTAATCATGAGACACCCTGTATGCGATTACTGTAATAAAACTTTTAAGTACCATTAGTTTCAGAAATAAATCTTAATAATCATGAGGTACCCTGTATGCGATTACTATAATGAAACTTTTATATCACCAGTAGCTTCAGAATTATATATCTTAATTAATCATGAGACACCCTTAAGGGATTACTGAAATAAAACTTTCATATTACCATTACTTTCAAAAATATGTTTTAATAATTATTAGGTACACCCTGTAAATGATAACCATAATGAAATACCTCTTGAATAATTTTCATAAGTTATATAATTCAACACCCAAGTGTCTAGTGACAAAATTCCGCATTTTTTGATTCCCATGTTTCAAATATTCAGACAGAGTGATAAATAATCTGCAGACTTGCATAAATTTTTATCAAATAACATAAACATGATTTTATTTTGAGAGCATGTCTCTTCTTTCATTGTAGGATATTGAAATTTGAAGATGGTCTCAGATTGCAAGTTGCTTTGTTGCAGAAACCTATGAGAAACATAATTTTATGGAAAAAATGTTTATTCAGAATTTTGTGGCAAATATTTCATGGGAAAATTTGAGAAAGCCCTTCTACTAATGTAGACATTTACTTACTGCTCTGGGGGGAGTGAAGGAGTGTTTCTATTGGTTGAAAACTTAAAGGCAGAAGCAAATTCATTTTGAAGATGCTTCATGAAAATGGGATTATGAGGGGATAGGAATATGTAAAGCCAAACTCACTGTCTTCGATTATTAGTAAAACTTTTTTAGTGAAGCGAATTAATAATCCACTATACTTACAAAATGAAATCGCGAGTTGGAAGCAAAAGTCAGTTAGCACCAGTGAAGAAGCTTAGGTTATTGTCGCATTTTAAGAAGCTTCCGAGTGATGGGGGCTTCCGCTTAGTGAAAAATACATCAACTTCTAGTATTGGCAGTGATATTGAAATATTGGACGGAACCTTTTCGAACTTGAGGCCGATTAATGCTGCGAGGAAGGGTTTCGTACCAGCTTATACCTCAACACCAGCTGCCATATACGAGGATATAAGCGAAGCTGAGAGCCCCAGCAATTCGGAGAGTGATGATGGGGAAGACATCAAAATGGAGACAATAACCAAAGAAGATGAAGGGAGTGAAGATGGCGAAGATGGTGAACAGGACAACTCCATCCAAGAAAAGGCAGGAGATGATGGCGAACAGGGCCCGAATGAAACTGCGAACTCCCTCGAAGGCACTCAGGAGCATAACACTCATCTCGCTGAGATAAAAAATTTACTGAGTGCCTTCATAGAGAAGAAGCGAGCAAGGAAGGTAGAGTTGGAGGACCAGTTAAAGGAGAACAAGCTGGAAATTCAAAGGTTGCTCCGTGACAACAAAACAAAGCAGAGGGAGATTGACGATCTGGATCGGGCCATTACGATAGGTGTGGATAAACTGACATAGTGGACTGAGTGATATTCAAACATTTCTTCGGTGCCTATTCATGGATACATGTTTTACATTTTTTCTGACCTAGGGCGAGTTATACGAGACAAGTTCAACAACTGTTCAAGTGAACCGAGTTCGGTTGCTAAGGAACTAGAAATTTGATTGGCTAATCCCTAACAGCTAAACTTGGTTCACTTGAATCGTTGTTGAACTTGTCCTGTACAATTGGCCCAGTGAATTTAGTGATATTCAAACATTACTTTGGTGTATATTCATGTACATATTTTTATATAATATTCTTTTATACCATACCTATTTATACAATTTTTTATTATTAGCTTTTGCATATATAAAAAATAAATGAAAACTCAAAGTATCTCTATTGTTTTATTATTATTTCTAGTCTTTTATCTGTTTGGGAGCCACGTTCATTACTGAAATATGTTTTAGATAATCACAGTGTGAATTAATAAGGATCAATTTATGCACCATTGCGATAATCATAGTTTTTATTACTGGCACTGTCTCAATCATAAATGTACAGTAAAATTTGATTTTATGAGACAGTGACCAATAATTAGGACTATCATTATGGCAATAGCGCATAAATTGGTCCAATTATTTTTATAAACTCACCAAAATCAAAGTTATCCTTTAACAGCCATAAAACTGAACACTCACTTAAAAAGCACTATCTGATCAAAACAGCACTGAATTCAATTCCTTCTTGTGAACACTTAACCATTTTCTTTTTTCATAAAACTATTATCACTTAAAATGTTTGAAGAATACCTTCACCTCACACAGAAGCATAAGTTTTGCTGATTATGCAGAAATTTGCAAACAGAGTCCCTGTCTGAAAAACAGTGCATTTTTTGTAGATCTTCAACCAAAATACACTGTTTTCTACACAACTACACAAAACTTCAAAACTATTTACTTGAAAAACGAATTTTTTGATTTTCAAATAAACAAAATACAAGTTTGAAACCACAGAGCAGATAGCCCCATTCTTCTTCTTTATAATTTTAGTTTGGTTTGACAGACTGTAAAATTCGTAGTACACTGGTAGTACGAATAATACAGACATGTAGCACAGGAAGCGACATCTAGAGCCATTTGGTTGAACTGATATATAGTATATCAGGTATATAGTAGTACTGTATTTTTATTTTTTATTCTGTAATAATTGAATAACTAAAGAAGAATATAATTTTAATTGAATCAAAAAATAATAATGAATTTGGGAAATGTTCGGGTACAGCATAATTTATATCTGTTTATAATTTTGATAGTGGAGTAAATAATCAAGTAATTCAAATATGCAATAAAAATTTATTCAGGAAATTTAAAATTACAATTGTTACACACCATGCAGCATCTTGTTAGACACACTATGCCTAATTGTCTTCCACAGTCATGGCAGGAGATACAGCGTTCATGCACACTATCCACTGTTCCAGAGTAGTGGTTTGAAACTTGCTGGCACTCTATATTCGAATTCACCTCTGCCGCAAAGTCGTAAAAACACACAATACACATTTTTCTCTCTTTTTCTGAGATAGTGGTAAAGTAGTGTTCTGTAATGCACATACTTTGGTATACACTTGTGGTCACGAATTCCATACTTCCAATAATTTGGATATCTTCCATTTTATCATCGACTTCTTCCATATCACAAATAATTTCATCGCACTCAGATTCAAAACCTAAGTCAACTTCGTCAACCTCCATAGTTGATAGATTAATCATACGAAAAAGCAATATCCTCAGATATATACAAAAGTGTAGAAATTCCATTTGGGGTATTAAGTAACCCTGCGTCGACAAATATCGATGACCTGCTTACTCGGAACTTCTACATCTAGATGCTCACATTACTGATAAGTTGGTGTCTTTCAAGGTTAATGAGTACATGTGTGAATGATTTGTTTCCTGGAATTCGCTGTTGATATTTCCGCTTGCGAAACATATCTAGTTAGTTCAAAGAAATCTGTGATTGGTTCAATGGCTTCTCTCAAGGTTAGGGAGTCAGCACTATATGTTTCCTGAAATATGCTGATTAAGTATCCCCCACTCATACTTAATTTAGATATGCTGAGTATGTATTCCCCTTTCCACTAATTAGTTTTGGATATATAAAGAATGAAATAGCATTATAGTAAAAGTATGTCAACATATTCTACAAATATTTCAGTAATTGAAAGAATTTTGTGTTGTGTGTGTAGAAGAAAAGTTATTCGCTTTTTATCAAGTAATTATTGGTCCAGCCAACCAAAACTCAGAATCGGGTTTTGTTCATTCTGTTTGGATACCAGGCCGCTAATAATTTATACCAGGTTCCTAGTCGACCCCCGAGGAATACTGAACTCACCAGTTAGGGATTTGTTGAAGCATGGAGAACTGGGATGAGGACAGCTATATCACCACCTATGTACCTGACTTGTTGAGCAGGGATATCGTCAGGTGCCCACCCATTGGCGCAAGTAGGATGGAGAAAACCAGATTCACAAGAGAGGAGATGCTCCGTTACAGCAGGCTGGAGGCGGAAAAAAACCAACAAGTTGGGGTCGCCAATGAGGTGGAAAGCTGGAATGAGGATAACTACACCAGCTACATACCTGACTTGAACAGGGATATCATCAGGTACCCACCCATTGGCGCAAGTAGGACGGAGAAAAGCAGATTTACAAGGGAGGAGAGGCTCCGTCACAGCATGCTGGAGGTGGAAAGAAACCAACAAGTTGGAGACAACAATAAGGTGGAGAGCTGGAATGAGGACAACTACACCAGCTACATACCTGACTTGAACAGGGATATCGTCAGGTGCCCACCCATTGGCGCAAGTAGGACGGAGAAAAGCAGATTTACAAGGGAGGAGAGGCTCCGTCACAGCATGCTGGAGGTGGAAAGAAACCAACAAGTTGGAGACAACAATAAGGTGGAGAGCTGGAATGAGGACAACTACACCAGCTACATACCTGACTTGAACAGGGATATCGTCAGGTGCCCACCCATTGGCGCAAGTAGGACGGAGAAGAGAAGGTTCAGAAGGCAGGAAAGGCTCCGTCATAGTCAACTAGGGGAGAAAAGTGATTAGTCACATGCCCACCCAGGAACATAGAACTCACAGAAGAGCAGGTTATGCAAGGGATCCGACACTCAGAGGGATTAATTATATACCTATATACAGATAAATAAATAATTTTCGGAAATTTATGCTTTCTTTTCCCCTTCCATCCTGCCTTTTTCATTTATCACTATAATGAATGGATTTTCAACTTTAGTTCATGTGAACCATTCAACATGTTCACAAATCTTATAATTTTACAAGCTATTTGGCATGGTGTTCTACTCATACACCAACCCAGTGAAGTTGGAGAAATTTTCATTTGCTTCGATAGCAATGGTACGTGGAATGAAACTTGGCCATCTAAGTGGGTGAAAATGATACCACTTGAAATTAATAATGTACGAATCGTCAAAACTTCAGTACCCACCAATAGTACAAAGTATAAGTTATTAATAAGAAAACATAATTCCACTGAACAAACGGACATAATCGAGCTATATCCCTCCCCACCATCAGCTAATATAAAAGATGATTCAGAGTCTAGAACAGTTCACTCTTTAATTTACTACATAGCTGTGTGCTCCTCAGTGATCCTTCTTTCTTCATTGGTGGAAATATTTCAGAAAATATGGATAGTGTTCAGTGCATAATTGATCTTATAACCAAACATGAGAAGCACCTCAAACCCTTATACGAGTTCACTGAAGAAGAACTGCGGCAATTTCCGTTACAATATTTGATTCGAAAAGCTAGGTCTTGGGAACTTCTTTCAGCATGGCACAAACTACCAGATGAGTATACGGACAAGTTTGAACTACAGGTTCAGCTACCTTGCTTCATTCATCATAATCGACCTGAGTGGGAGGAACATGTAGATGGCCCGCCACCTCCACAATCAAGATGTTATTCATGCTTACGTAGTTTGAAATGATATGTATTAGGGTTTTTAAATAAAAAACATCATTCAATATCTTTGTTTTATTTACCAATTAAATATCCAAAATTTATTCATCTATTAAATTTTCTGACATTAATAGTAAGAGATCCAACACTGCGTCTTCATCTTTAGGACTCAACTTATAGTGACCCCACGCCAATGTTTGTACATTATTGGGTAAAACAAATCTTTTGTCATCATTAGATGATAACGCAATTTTGTTTCTCAGCTCCGTGTAAATGGTGTGTAAATAAGAAGTAAAAATATACATTTTTCGTAAGATAGAGCCACCTCTTTCAACAATTCGAATGTAATCTGAAATTTGGAGTGCATTCTCTATTACATTTTTAGAAACTCCTTTGGCTTTTTTCATGACTTCTGTTGTCTTAACACAGTATGCCTTCGCGCCTGTACCATAAAAACATTCTATTGGTGATCCATAAAATTCGTCTTTCATCTTGCCGACAACTGACACTGTTTTGGGAATTTTGTGGATATTGTCAATTTTGAAATTAGAAGTGTCAAATAATTCAATATTTTCCCTAATATCATCGTATACATTTTCCGTGAATATCTCCAAGATCAATGAATCGGTATCTGTGTAACAGAGGTTTGCTTTGTCACCATATTTTGTTTTGATGTAGCCATACAAAAAATCATAAATGACCGTTTTTGAAATATCCAAAATTGAAAACCCTACATAAAGTGGCTTGTCATAGGTAACTGTCAATTTCTCCATTTGAATGGCTACTAAGTTCTCATCAAATACTGAACATGATTTAAAATGAGGTTTTGATATGAATCCCTCAGCTCCCACAGAACCTGGCATATTTTCCCAGTGACTGCATAGTTTAATGTCTTGTCTCTTGTCCACGTTTTCCATGGTTTTTCCAAAAATTGAGTTTATGATGAATTTAAAGAGGTCACGTTCAAATTCATTCCTGGCAGAATTCCTGAGATTCGTATTCAAATCAATATATTGCTTCAACCATGCTGATTGCGTGAACTCCAAAACTCTATGAATCCTCGTCAATTTCAATCCATATTTCAAGCATTGTTTCAAATTTCTATAGTGTATAATATATCTTTCCTTGCTCATCAAATTTGGAGTCAACTTGGAATACTTGCTTCCTGGAGGCTTAATATTCTCCGGGCAAAAAGGAAGGTCATTATGGTCATCATGTAAGTGTGGTGGATATTCCAAATCAACTTCCAATACATATCCTTTCGACAATGTGTCTCCAATTTCAAAGATGTCTAAGTTTTCTTGCTCATACCGCTCAAGCCATCTGAAATCTCGCATTGGAAGGTATTCACTCATAGCAGCTCCATACAAATTGGTTGCATCGAGATACAAAATATATGAGTTAGGTTTGGAAGCATCATAAGATGATATAAATGGGTTATTAGCTATAGCCTTCCTTTTACTGCACTGACTTACTCCGCCACGAATCCCTTTCTTGAAAAAGTGAACCATATCTATATCAGTTAGGAGCTCTAATTCTACTTTGGTTAAACGCAACATTGCGTCCCAACTGAGTGAAGGAGCTGTTACATACTGGGCAGGATCAAGTTTATATTTGTCCAAGCACACCTCCCGAAAATTTTCGAAGACATCTGCCAAAAGTAGAACATCTGATTTCAGGTAAACATCGGAGTATTCTCCTAGAGTTGAACATCCGAATTCCTGCCATACTTCACAAGCTCGTTTATAGTTTTCTTCGGAAATTTCTTTACTACTCAGAATATCGAAGAATTCAGATTGAGTTGGTAATGTAGGTTGATTCAATTTTTCATATGAGTCAACATATGAATATGGAAAAACACCTTTGCGTCTTATCATATTAAATTTCCTATGGTCTGGAAAATATTTCCTCACCTCCCGACATTGAGACGGCTCCAGTGTTTTACTCAGATTATCTAGTGATTTTGATAAGAAGCGGAAAGAGTCAACAAATCTCAAGGTGATGAATTTGTCTCTAATTTTCGGGTTTTCTGATTTTTCAACCAAGTATGTTTTGGAGAATGAAATATACTTCTCTTTATTTTGGGCAATCACTGAGATATTCTCTTTATTCGAAGCCAATTTTTTTATGAAGAGATGACAGTCATAATTTGTTAAGTTATGGAAAAAGACAGGAATGAATTTCACTACTTTATAGTGCAAATTACATCTCGAATGAGCGCTTGCGCGGTACACACCAGTCAAGTGACAATGATCTCGAACTTTGATGTCATCAGGTTTATAGGAGTCACCACAAATATGGCATTTCGTAGAATTCTGAAATTCATTCTCTTCCTCTTCAGTGAGTGGCAGCATCTCTTTCACATGTCTCAAATGTTTGTTGTATAATTCCAAGACAAGATCATCCAACCTCCTGACAAAAACCTCGACACAATCACTTCCACGATATTGTACGAATTCCGAGTATTTGTCATCAAAATTACACTTCAAATAGAAAGCGAATGAATATGGCTCATGTTCTTAAATTCACCAATTTCGAGAAGCAGCTCTCAGTTCCTTTTGTGATCTATGCTGATTTTGAGAGCTTGCTGAAACCTATTCATCACAGTCAGCCATATTCATTCGCTTTCTATTTGAATGAGTGCTCATCAGATGGCTGACTGTGATGAATAGGTTTCAGCAAGCTCTCAAAATCAGCATAGATCACAAAAGGAACTGAGAGCTGCTTCTCGAAATTGGTGAATTTAAGAACATGAGCCATATTCATTCGCTTTCTATTTGAAGTGTAATTTTGATGACAAATACTCGGAATTCGTACAATATCGTGGAAGTGATTGTGTCGAGGTTTTTGTCAGGAGGTTGGATGATCTTGTCTTGGAATTATACAACAAACATTTGAGACATGTGAAAGAGATGCTGCCACTCACTGAAGAGGAAGAGAATGAATTTCAGAATTCTACGAAATGCCATATTTGTGGTGACTCCTATAAACCTGATGACATCAAAGTTCGAGATCATTGTCACTTGACTGGTGTGTACCGCGCAAGCGCTCATTCGAGATGTAATTTGCACTATAAAGTAGTGAAATTCATTCCTGTCTTTTTCCATAACTTAACAAATTATGACTGTCATCTCTTCATAAAAAAATTGGCTTCGAATAAAGAGAATATCTCAGTGATTGCCCAAAATAAAGAGAAGTATATTTCATTCTCCAAAACATACTTGGTTGAAAAATCAGAAAACCCGAAAATTAGAGACAAATTCATCACCTTGAGATTTGTTGACTCTTTCCGCTTCTTATCAAAATCACTAGATAATCTGAGTAAAACACTGGAGCCGTCTCAATGTCGGGAGGTGAGGAAATATTTTCCAGACCATAGGAAATTTAATATGATAAGACGCAAAGGTGTTTTTCCATATTCATATGTTGACTCATATGAAAAATTGAATCAACCTACATTACCAACTCAATCTGAATTCTTCGATATTCTGAGTAGTAAAGAAATTTCCGAAGAAAACTATAAACGAGCTTGTGAAGTATGGCAGGAATTCGGATGTTCAACTCTAGGAGAATACTCCGATGTTTACCTGAAATCAGATGTTCTACTTTTGGCAGATGTCTTCGAAAATTTTCGGGAGGTGTGCTTGGACAAATATAAACTTGATCCTGCCCAGTATGTAACAGCTCCTTCACTCAGTTGGGACGCAATGTTGCGTTTAACCAAAGTAGAATTAGAGCTCCTAACTGATATAGATATGGTTCACTTTTTCAAGAAAGGGATTCGTGGCGGAGTAAGTCAGTGCAGTAAAAGGAAGGCTATAGCTAATAACCCATTTATATCATCTTATGATGCTTCCAAACCTAACTCATATATTTTGTATCTCGATGCAACCAATTTGTATGGAGCTGCTATGAGTGAATACCTTCCAATGCGAGATTTCAGATGGCTTGAGCGGTATGAGCAAGAAAACTTAGACATCTTTGAAATTGGAGACACATTGTCGAAAGGATATGTATTGGAAGTTGATTTGGAATATCCACCACACTTACATGATGACCATAATGACCTTCCTTTTTGCCCGGAGAATATTAAGCCTCCAGGAAGCAAGTATTCCAAGTTGACTCCAAATTTGATGAGCAAGGAAAGATATATTATACACTATAGAAATTTGAAACAATGCTTGAAATATGGATTGAAATTGACGAGGATTCATAGAGTTTTGGAGTTCACGCAATCAGCATGGTTGAAGCAATATATTGATTTGAATACGAATCTCAGGAATTCTGCCAGGAATGAATTTGAACGTGACCTCTTTAAATTCATCATAAACTCAATTTTTGGAAAAACCATGGAAAACGTGGACAAGAGACAAGACATTAAACTATGCAGTCACTGGGAAAATATGCCAGGTTCTGTGGGAGCTGAGGGATTCATATCAAAACCTCATTTTAAATCATGTTCAGTATTTGATGAGAACTTAGTAGCCATTCAAATGGAGAAATTGACAGTTACCTATGACAAGCCACTTTATGTAGGGTTTTCAATTTTGGATATTTCAAAAACGGTCATTTATGATTTTTTGTATGGCTACATCAAAACAAAATATGGTGACAAAGCAAACCTCTGTTACACAGATACCGATTCATTGATCTTGGAGATATTCACGGAAAATGTATACGATGATATTAGGGAAAATATTGAATTATTTGACACTTCTAATTTCAAAATTGACAATATCCACAAAATTCCCAAAACAGTGTCAGTTGTCGGCAAGATGAAAGACGAATTTTATGGATCACCAATAGAATGTTTTTATGGTACAGGCGCGAAGGCATACTGTGTTAAGACAACAGAAGTCATGAAAAAAGCCAAAGGAGTTTCTAAAAATGTAATAGAGAATGCACTCCAAATTTCAGATTACATTCGAATTGTTGAAAGAGGTGGCTCTATCTTACGAAAAATGTATATTTTTACTTCTTATTTACACACCATTTACACGGAGCTGAGAAACAAAATTGCGTTATCATCTAATGATGACAAAAGATTTGTTTTACCCAATAATGTACAAACATTGGCGTGGGGTCACTATAAGTTGAGTCCTAAAGATGAAGACGCAGTGTTGGATCTCTTACTATTAATGTCAGAAAATTTAATAGATGAATAAATTTTGGATATTTAATTGGTAAATAAAACAAAGATATTGAATGATGTTTTTTATTTAAAAACCCTAATACATATCATTTCAAACTACGTAAGCATGAATAACATCTTGATTGTGGAGGTGGCGGGCCATCTACATGTTCCTCCCACTCAGGTCGATTATGATGAATGAAGCAAGGTAGCTGAACCTGTAGTTCAAACTTGTCCGTATACTCATCTGGTAGTTTGTGCCATGCTGAAAGAAGTTCCCAAGACCTAGCTTTTCGAATCAAATATTGTAACGGAAATTGCCGCAGTTCTTCTTCAGTGAACTCGTATAAGGGTTTGAGGTGCTTCTCATGTTTGGTTATAAGATCAATTATGCACTGAACACTATCCATATTTTCTGAAATATTTCCACCAATGAAGAAAGAAGGATCACTGAGGAGCACACAGCTATGTAGTAAATTAAAGAGTGAACTGTTCTAGACTCTGAATCATCTTTTATATTAGCTGATGGTGGGGAGGGATATAGCTCGATTATGTCCGTTTGTTCAGTGGAATTATGTTTTCTTATTAATAACTTATACTTTGTACTATTGGTGGGTACTGAAGTTTTGACGATTCGTACATTATTAATTTCAAGTGGTATCATTTTCACCCACTTAGATGGCCAAGTTTCATTCCACGTACCATTGCTATCGAAGCAAATGAAAATTTCTCCAACTTCACTGGGTTGGTGTATGAGTAGAACACCATGCCAAATAGCTTGTAAAATTATAAGATTTGTGAACATGTTGAATGGTTCACATGAACTAAAGTTGAAAATCCATTCATTATAGTGATAAATGAAAAAGGCAGGATGGAAGGGGAAAAGAAAGCATAAATATCCGAAAATTATTTATTTATCTGTATATAGGTATATAATTAATCCCTCTGAGTGTCGGATCCCTTGCATAACCTGCTCTTCTGTGAGTTCTATGTTCCTGGGTGGGCATGTGACTAATCACTTTTCTCCCCTAGTTGACTATGACGGAGCCTTTCCTGCCTTCTGAACCTTCTCTTCTCCGTCCTACTTGCGCCAATGGGTGGGCACCTGACGATATCCCTGTTCAAGTCAGGTATGTAGCTGGTGTAGTTGTCCTCATTCCAGCTCTCCACCTTATTGTTGTCTCCAACTTGTTGGTTTCTTTCCACCTCCAGCATGCTGTGACGGAGCCTCTCCTCCCTTGTAAATCTGCTTTTCTCCGTCCTACTTGCGCCAATGGGTGGGCACCTGACGATATCCCTGTTCAAGTCAGGTATGTAGCTGGTGTAGTTGTCCTCATTCCAGCTCTCCACCTTATTGTTGTCTCCAACTTGTTGGTTTCTTTCCACCTCCAGCATGCTGTGACGGAGCCTCTCCTCCCTTGTAAATCTGCTTTTCTCCGTCCTACTTGCGCCAATGGGTGGGTACCTGATGATATCCCTGTTCAAGTCAGGTATGTAGCTGGTGTAGTTATCCTCATTCCAGCTTTCCACCTCATTGGCGACCCCAACTTGTTGGTTTTTTTCCGCCTCCAGCCTGCTGTAACGGAGCATCTCCTCTCTTGTGAATCTGGTTTTCTCCATCCTACTTGCGCCAATGGGTGGGCACCTGACGATATCCCTGCTCAACAAGTCAGGTACATAGGTGGTGATATAGCTGTCCTCATCCCAGTTCTCCATGCTTCAACAAATCCCTAACTGGTGAGTTCAGTATTCCTCGGGGGTCGACTAGGAACCTGGTATAAATTATTAGAAGCCTGGTATCCAAACAGAATGAACAAAACCCGATTCTGAGTTTTGGTTGGCTGGACCAATAATTACTTGATAAAAAGCGAATAACTTTTCTTCTACACACACAACACAAAATTCTTTCAATTACTGAAATATTTGTAGAATATGTTGACATACTTTTACTATAATGCTATTTCATTCTTTATATATCCAAAACTAATTAGTGGAAAGGGGAATACATACTCAGCATATCTAAATTAAGTATGAGTGGGGATACTTAATCAGCATATTTCAGGAAACATATAGTGCTGACTCCCTAACCTTGAGAGAAGCCATTGAACCAATCACAGATTTCTTTGAACTAACTAGATATGTTTCGCAAGCGGAAATATCAACAGCGAATTCCAGGAAACAAATCATTCACACATGTACTCATTAACCTTGAAAGACACCAACTTATCAGTAATGTGAGCATCTAGATGTAGAAGTTCCGAGTAAGCAGGTCATCGATATTTGTCGACGCAGGGTTACTTAATACCCCAAATGGAATTTCTACACTTTTGTATATATCTGAGGATATTGCTTTTTCGTATGATTAATCTATCAACTATGGAGGTTGACGAAGTTGACTTAGGTTTTGAATCTGAGTGCGATGAAATTATTTGTGATATGGAAGAAGTCGATGATAAAATGGAAGATATCCAAATTATTGGAAGTATGGAATTCGTGACCACAAGTGTATACCAAAGTATGTGCATTACAGAACACTACTTTACCACTATCTCAGAAAAAGAGAGAAAAATGTGTATTGTGTGTTTTTACGACTTTGCGGCAGAGGTGAATTCGAATATAGAGTGCCAGCAAGTTTCAAACCACTACTCTGGAACAGTGGATAGTGTGCATGAACGCTGTATCTCCTGCCATGACTGTGGAAGACAATTAGGCATAGTGTGTCTAACAAGATGCTGCATGGTGTGTAACAATTGTAATTTTAAATTTCCTGAATAAATTTTTATTGCATATTTGAATTACTTGATTATTTACTCCACTATCAAAATTATAAACAGATATAAATTATGCTGTACCCGAACATTTCCCAAATTCATTATTATTTTTTGATTCAATTAAAATTATATTCTTCTTTAGTTATTCAATTATTACAGAATAAAAAATAAAAATACAGTACTACTATATACCTGATATACTATATATCAGTTCAACCAAATGGCTCTAGATGTCGCTTCCTGTGCTACATGTCTGTATTATTCGTACTACCAGTGTACTACGAATTTTACAGTCTGTCAAACCAAACTAAAATTATAAAGAAGAAGAATGGGGCTATCTGCTCTGTGGTTTCAAACTTGTATTTTGTTTATTTGAAAATCAAAAAATTCGTTTTTCAAGTAAATAGTTTTGAAGTTTTGTGTAGTTGTGTAGAAAACAGTGTATTTTGGTTGAAGATCTACAAAAAATGCACTGTTTTTCAGACAGGGACTCTGTTTGCAAATTTCTGCATAATCAGCAAAACTTATGCTTCTGTGTGAGGTGAAGGTATTCTTCAAACATTTTAAGTGATAATAGTTTTATGAAAAAAGAAAATGGTTAAGTGTTCACAAGAAGGAATTGAATTCAGTGCTGTTTTGATCAGATAGTGCTTTTTAAGTGAGTGTTCAGTTTTATGGCTGTTAAAGGATAACTTTGATTTTGGTGAGTTTATAAAAATAATTGGACCAATTTATGCGCTATTGCCATAATGATAGTCCTAATTATTGGTCACTGTCTCATAAAATCAAATTTTACTGTACATTTATGATTGAGACAGTGCCAGTAATAAAAACTATGATTATCGCAATGGTGCATAAATTGATCCTTATTAATTCACACTGTGATTATCTAAAACATATTTCAGTAATGAACGTGGCTCCCAAACAGATAAAAGACTAGAAATAATAATAAAACAATAGAGATACTTTGAGTTTTCATTTATTTTTTATATATGCAAAAGCTAATAATAAAAAATTGTATAAATAGGTATGGTATAAAAGAATATTATATAAAAATATGTACATGAATATACACCAAAGTAATGTTTGAATATCACTAAATTCACTGGGCCAATTGTACAGGACAAGTTCAACAACGATTCAAGTGAACCAAGTTTAGCTGTTAGGGATTAGCCAATCAAATTTCTAGTTCCTTAGCAACCGAACTCGGTTCACTTGAACAGTTGTTGAACTTGTCTCGTATAACTCGCCCTAGGTCAGAAAAAATGTAAAACATGTATCCATGAATAGGCACCGAAGAAATGTTTGAATATCACTCAGTCCACTATGTCAGTTTATCCACACCTATCGTAATGGCCCGATCCAGATCGTCAATCTCCCTCTGCTTTGTTTTGTTGTCACGGAGCAACCTTTGAATTTCCAGCTTGTTCTCCTTTAACTGGTCCTCCAACTCTACCTTCCTTGCTCGCTTCTTCTCTATGAAGGCACTCAGTAAATTTTTTATCTCAGCGAGATGAGTGTTATGCTCCTGAGTGCCTTCGAGGGAGTTCGCAGTTTCATTCGGGCCCTGTTCGCCATCATCTCCTGCCTTTTCTTGGATGGAGTTGTCCTGTTCACCATCTTCGCCATCTTCACTCCCTTCATCTTCTTTGGTTATTGTCTCCATTTTGATGTCTTCCCCATCATCACTCTCCGAATTGCTGGGGCTCTCAGCTTCGCTTATATCCTCGTATATGGCAGCTGGTGTTGAGGTATAAGCTGGTACGAAACCCTTCCTCGCAGCATTAATCGGCCTCAAGTTCGAAAAGGTTCCGTCCAATATTTCAATATCACTGCCAATACTAGAAGTTGATGTATTTTTCACTAAGCGGAAGCCCCCATCACTCGGAAGCTTCTTAAAATGCGACAATAACCTAAGCTTCTTCACTGGTGCTAACTGACTTTTGCTTCCAACTCGCGATTTCATTTTGTAAGTATAGTGGATTATTAATTCGCTTCACTAAAAAAGTTTTACTAATAATCGAAGACAGTGAGTTTGGCTTTACATATTCCTATCCCCTCATAATCCCATTTTCATGAAGCATCTTCAAAATGAATTTGCTTCTGCCTTTAAGTTTTCAACCAATAGAAACACTCCTTCACTCCCCCCAGAGCAGTAAGTAAATGTCTACATTAGTAGAAGGGCTTTCTCAAATTTTCCCATGAAATATTTGCCACAAAATTCTGAATAAACATTTTTTCCATAAAATTATGTTTCTCATAGGTTTCTGCAACAAAGCAACTTGCAATCTGAGACCATCTTCAAATTTCAATATCCTACAATGAAAGAAGAGACATGCTCTCAAAATAAAATCATGTTTATGTTATTTGATAAAAATTTATGCAAGTCTGCAGATTATTTATCACTCTGTCTGAATATTTGAAACATGGGAATCAAAAAATGCGGAATTTTGTCACTAGACACTTGGGTGTTGAATTATATAACTTATGAAAATTATTCAAGAGGTATTTCATTATGGTTATCATTTACAGGGTGTACCTAATAATTATTAAAACATATTTTTGAAAGTAATGGTAATATGAAAGTTTTATTTCAGTAATCCCTTAAGGGTGTCTCATGATTAATTAAGATATATAATTCTGAAGCTACTGGTGATATAAAAGTTTCATTATAGTAATCGCATACAGGGTACCTCATGATTATTAAGATTTATTTCTGAAACTAATGGTACTTAAAAGTTTTATTACAGTAATCGCATACAGGGTGTCTCATGATTAATTAAGATATATAATTCTGAAGCTACTGGTGATATAAAAGTTTCATTATAGTAATCGCATACAGGGTACCTCATGATTATTAAGATTTATTTCTGAAACTAATGGTACTTAAAAGTTTTATTACAGTAATCGCATACAGGGTGCCTCATGATTAATTAAGATTTATTTCTGAAACTAATGGTACTATAAAAGCTCCATTTTAGTAATCGCATACAGGGTTGCCTCATGATTATTTAAGATTTATTTCTGAAACTAATGGTAGTGTGAAAATTACAGGTTGTCACACGATTATTAAAATTTCTGAAACTAATGGTAGTATAAAAGTTTCATTGAGAGGGGCTCATTTGAAAAATTTGATTTTTATCTTTATATCAAATTATCAATATTCTGGATATCTGTCATGTATTGACCTTGAAAACGGTCATTGAACCTGTATTACATTTTTCTAACTTGTTGAGACTTGTAACCGGACGTTATCAAATTCCAGGAAATCTCACACGTGCACTGTGACCTTTGAACTTGAATCCTTTTGCTCTCTCATAGGGTTTGACCTTGAATCCAAAAGCTCTCTCATAGGTTTTGACCTTGAATCCAAAAGCTCTCTCATAGGTTTTGACCTTGAATCCAAAAGCTCTCTCATTTCTTATCTACTAAGGTTATGTTATGTATCTCCGTCTTGTTCACAGGCAGGTAGATGAGATTCGAGGGAGTCTCGTCGATGGCAAATCCGGGATCTTCTCGAACGGCAAACTCGTATATCGTATGGGAGGGTCGGTTGTTGAAGAAAGCGCCCGATGTGACGTTACTGTCAATGTGAACTGTTCGCACTTTGACTATGTTGACGGTCAGGTCAGACACGTGAACGATTCCAGCTGGGAGAATTCGAGGTGAGAAACCCAACAATCGTCCGATAGAGTCCTCTGGAGTGAAGTCTATGGTGTGGTACTTGCTATAAATTTCGCACTGTAGCGTATTGGTATTGGGTTTGAGAGAGAACACTGCTGCCTTAGCGTTATTGTTGCTGTCTCTGTCGATGTCCACTTCTCTTTTCTTCTTCTTCACCTCTCTCGGTTTGCCGATGTGTTTGTGAATAAACTTGGCAATGTCGCTTATTTCGTAACAGCCAGTTGGTATGCTGATGGTGCTAACAGATGGCGCTCCGTTGGCAAAGTAATAGAACTTCCCCTTGGTTATGTTCGGTATGCTGTTGTACGAATGAAAACCAATCAAAGCCAAGCCGTAAGAGCTGTGTTCGTCCAATTGAATTGGCGGAGCAAAGTCTGCGGTCAGCGTAGATGTGTGACCTGTCAGGGTGAACAGCAAAGACATGACTGACACTTTGGGGGTTATGCACTCTCATTTAAAGACTTCCACACTCGCTCCCTGTGTTCCACATCCAAAATGGGGTCAATTATGTAGGCAAGTTTGGAGATTCGCCTAGCGAAACGGATCCTGTCCATAGCCATACGCTGCCAATCGGATTTGCGCGAAGTGTTGTACGCAAATCGCCACACAACCATATAATGAACCGTATTGCGCTCTTCATTAAAGGTCACTGTCTTTTTGTTGACGACCCTATCCATCGTTGTGTTGAGTTTGATCGTAGAGGAATTTCAGACACAAATGACCGCAATTTGCTTGATCGAATGTCTGATAGCGATCGTTGTTGTAGTAGATTTTCACATTTCCACCGTCATTTAAATATCGTACGAGTTCCACTGGCGGTTTCAAATTACCGAAACTGTCAAAGTATTTCACACAAAGTCCACTTTTCACGTAAGCTACCCAATGCGTTCCACGATTTTTTATCGAGTCCAGATTGACAATGGCGCACTCTTTGTACATGGGCGTAGATTGAGGTAGGTTGTCGCGCATGAAAACCCCAACGAAATTAGGAATTTTCAGACGTTTGGCATACTTGACCAAGTCCACATCGTACAAAGGTCGCTTGCTATTGGGCAGCTTCACTGGGAGTTTTTTGCAAACTTCTTGAGGAAAAGACCATAGCCTCCGCGACTTGTTTTGCGCATAAACAGGCCAGATCCCTGCTTTCCGATGTTCTCCATCGCAGTATTGTGGCGTTTCTCTTCCTCTAATTTCTTCTGAGCGTTTTTCGAGGAGATGATGGTCCTGGCTATGGTGCTGGCACCACCAGCCAACGATCCCAGTGCTCCCAAAGCTGCGAAGATGGGAAGCAAAGGCAGCACACCTCCACTCTTTGCTTCGAAAGGTATTATTCGAGGTACTTTGATGTTTTTGCGACCGCCCAATTTTTTGACTTGAGCTCGGGCTGCACGCAGTGCTACCAACGAGGATTTTCGCAGAGCCTTCGCACTCATATCTTTGAGTTGTTCAGGTTTCAGTGCCTTCCGCAGATGATTGGTGATTTTCGACACAACATCCTTCTTGAACGACCTCTTTTTCGTTGACCGTTTTGCACCAGAAGCAGAGGCCATTGATGATGACTTCATACCCATGCCCAAATTACGCTTCGCCTTCATAGTTGTGGTGACTAGCCAAGCTGCAGCTTTCTCGCCGATGTTCGCGTCTTTGGACTTGACACGTTCCCAAGCTCGATTTTCCAACACCCAGTCAGCCTTGTGTCTATCGTCCAGAGAGTTGCTTTGCGAGTATGCGATATCGTGTGATCTGCAAGCAGTGTCTAGGGGATTCACACCAGCGTCTCCGCGTGCCAACCTCTTCTTCAATTTGGTGCCAGGTCCGCAGTATTGGTATCCGGGCAGATGTAGCTCGAATGGCAGACGATTTATCACAGAGTTAACCACTCCACGACCTTCGTGCTCGAAGGTTAGCATGACAATGACGCGATTGGCGTTGCACACTTACTTACATAGCCGCCGCTCGAGCACTCGAACTGTCAGTCTAACGCCAGATGTGGGCGTGGTCACATGTAACATTTTTTCTCCAAATATACAATGAAAGTGGTGCAACAAGAGCCGACCCTGGAAATAGCCAATTTGGATTTCGTAGGTGGCGGCAACTTGAATGTTGTGCGCAAACACGGTCCTCTGCTACCGAATTCATTTCGAGCGATATTTTGTGGTCCCAGCGGATGTGGCAAGACCAACGCTGTACTGAGTTTGTTATTCAGCCCGAACGGAGCCCGCTTCGAGAATGTCTACGTATATTCAAAATCACTGTACCAGCCGAAATATCAGCTGTTGCACGATGTATTGAAACAAGTCAAAGGAGTGGGCTATTATCCATACAGGGACAACGAGGAGATTATCGAGCCGTCAATGGCAAAGGAGCACTCAATTTTTATATTTGATGATGTTTCGTGCGACAAACAGGATAAAATCAGAGAGTACTATGCCATGGGACGTCATAAATCCGTGGACGTTGCATATTTATGTCAAACCTACTCGAAAATACCCAAACAGTTGATCAGAGACAATTGCAACATTATAGTGCTATTTCGGCAAGACGAATGTGAACCTGAAGCACGCCTTTGACGAGCACGTCTCTCCGGACTACACCTTCGATGAATTTCGACGCATGTGCGCCACCTGTTGGAAGGAAAAATTCGGATGTTTGGTCATAGCCAAAGACTTTGATGTATCCAAAGGGCGCTATCGACTGGGTTTTGACAGATATATTCAAATGTAGTGTCTCGAATATGTCATTCTGTGTGTAGCAATGGCACCGACTACATCACGTGTCGACTCCGAAATTGCCAAAGTCGAACGAAAACGTCAAGTCAGTCAGTTGGCGAAAGTTGTTCGAAAAAAGTATTTGTCTTTGAAACTCTGCAAATCCGAGCAGGATGAAGCGCTGAATAAATTATTCAAACCCATCACGGTGCCGCTGAAGAGACTGAATGCAGCAATGCCCCCACCACCTAAGCGACGACAGCTGAAGGTGAAAAAAGAAGAGAAACAAGAACCGCCATCATCGAGGACCCCTTCCCCCACCACCACCATGAAGAAAGAAGAAGACGAAGACAGCTATCACACAGATGACTATGAGTCTGACGACGACGACGATGAGGAGGATGATGGAGAATTGTTGGAAGTTTACCCCGAAGTAGCATCTAAATTCATGAATGAACATCGTGCGAAATCAGGCAAAATCGATGTGACTTACGGCCCCATTTACGACAGACCCAGAGCGCAATGGATACTCGGCAACAAGTTGATGGGCTTGGATAAAGATACGGGGGACATTCGCATTGATGGCGAAACATACCAGGGTACTCCGGGATTATATAGTTTGATTTTCTACAAGAATCCGAAATACCAGAGACAAGACTTGGTGGCATACAAGCAAATTTTGATGAGTACAGGTGCCCATTTAGATGCGAAAGGTAGGCTGAATCCTTCCCAAATAGCCAAATACGAGAATATAATTCGACCAATGTTCAAAGACCCAAGTCAATCGAAAATGGGCGGCGGCAGTATCCCAGATCAATTGACATATAATACGAAGCCTGTAGAATACGTATACTGGGACGACGTCAATGAGCTAGTTGACAGATATAGGCTACTCGTCGCAGCTAAGAATGCTGGCAGCACCTCTACCGACAACGAGATCGTGGCCATCATCAATGAGCTGAGAGAGGCTGGATACATTCGATAAATACAAGTGTCGATGTTTCGCACCCCACAGTTCCATCATGAGCATCAACAAGTTCGGTCAAAGTTCCTCAGCTCGCCGCGCTCAGCAGCAGCCTTATCATTTCCCCGGTGTCATACTCAACTACACGGCAAACGGGGACATTGACGCTGAACATGTGAAAATATGTAATGTCGAAACGCCAACTACTCCGAATGGTGTTGTCAACAAAAACTACGTTGATGACGTCATAGTGAAGCTCAGAGCAGAATTGGATGCGCAGAAACACGCTCACGAGGCCTTGGACATTCGAGTTATGAAATTCATGACACTTTCGTTGAAAAAACACGATACTTTGAAAAAGCAGATTGAAGAAATGTCGAGAACGCCAACGATTCTGGACTTAAGTACAGAGTATAACAATGGAGCTGCGCATTAGCATTGCGCAGTCGTTTGGGAGAAATGGAGTCGTCCGCAGCCAAAAAGCAATTGGTCGATGAGCTCCATGCTCCGGCCAGAAAGAGATTTCCCCGCAGACGTACCATCATCAAAGGAATCGACGATCTGTGGCAGATGGACTTGGCTGACCTTCAAAAATACTCGAAAGTCAATAAGAACTACAATTATATTCTCGTGGTGATTGACACCTTCTCGAAATACCTATGGGTGCGGCCTTTGAAGACCAAAGGTGGTCGAGACGTCACCGAAGCGATGGGGGACATATTATCGAAAGCGAACAGAAGTCCTACGTTTCTACAATCTGATTTGGGTACTGAATTCTACAACGCCAGCTTCCAGGCCCTCATGAAAAAGTACAACATCAAACACTACAGCACGTACACGAAGATCAAAGCAGCTATTGCGGAAAGAATGATACGCACGCTAAAAGAAAAACTCTTCAAATATTTCAGTTTGAACGGCACCTACAAGTGGCTGGACATTTTACCGGACATTGCTAAAAATTACAATCAGCGCAAACATCGGACGATCGGCATGAAACCCTGTGACATCACCAAAGACAATGAAGACAAAGTGTACAAGTATGCGTATGATTATGTGGGACGAGCTGGCCGAAAAAAGTTCAAAATTGGAGACTTTGTGCGAATTAGCAAGGCCAAACATGTGTTCGAGAAGGGGTATACGCCCAATTGGACGACTGAAGTTTTTAAAGTCGTCAAAGTGAAAATCACCCAACCAATCACGTACTTGCTGGAGGACTTGGAGGGGCGACCAATCAGCGGCGCTTTCTACGAACAGGAATTGCAAAAGACGAAGAATCCCGACGTCTATCTCGTGGAAAAAATCATTAGACGAAAAGGCCGAAAAGTCCTGGTGAAATGGTTGGGTTTCGACAGTACTCACAATTCCTGGATAGATTCGACAAATCGCTTGTAATTCAATGGAAAATAGGCAAATTGGAGCATAAAATTGGGGGCCTTTCGTCTCTCTCTCCCTCTCTCTCCGACCGACTGCGAAATATTTCAAACCGTTCAGCGGCACGATGAGTCAGTCTATCATCATGCTTGGTGGAGTGCAGTTCAAGTCTAACGATCCTACGTCCGATTACGAGTCGATGTCTTCGTCCCTAGTGTCTATCGAGGAGGATTCTTCGGAGTCATCGTCATCATCAAGAGAGTGGGCAGAACGTGTTGCCGATTTGGACCGTGTTTGTGACATGTACAAAGACGCCATCAAGAAGGAACGATTTTACGTGTGCAGCGCCACCTACGAGTTCCGAAACACATCAATTTTGTCTGTGCAATGTGGAATAAGTGTTGCTCGAAGTTTCGTGCCTGCAGTGAGACTTGTGTGCACAATCCCGCACACCATCTCCTTCAGCCTGTCATTCAGCATGTTCGAGTGGGCCATTTTCGTGGGAGCCATTAATCGGCTTTACAATAACCGAGCTGATCCGAATGCGACTGACAACAAGACCGCTCAAATCAAACTTGATTGGGAGGATGTCATGGACTTGGAATTACACACTTATGGAAATAGTGCAACAGTGCGAGTTTCCAAAGATGACACCTACTTCTACTTGACGGAGCTCGAAATCCAGGAAATCCTGCATTTGGATGCCACAGTGTTGGCGGGAAGATTTGAATATTTATTGAATATGAACTTTTGTCAATATTACCATGATATATTAGCTAGTGCCAGAGTTCTTGCTAGAAACAATGATTTGACATTTGACGAGGCTATAAATTTGTGTACTATATCGTCCAAAGATGATAAACATCTATGTTTTCGTGAATGCCTATATTATTTGCCTGACAAAGTACTGTTTGATTATGAATCGAAATAAATGTATTTATGGAACAGAAGTACCATTTTTATTTCAGTATGCATAGAGATATGCAGCAGTACGAAGCAAGACTCGAGACGTTCCGAGGCTGGACTTCGTCATTTTCGCCGAGTGCGTTGGCCAGAGCTGGTTTCACGTACACCGGCTTGAATGACGTTGTCTTGTGTCGTGTGTGTGGTGTCGAAGGCTTCCAATGGCAGCCTGATGACGATCCAATGGCCGACCATCACGAATGGAGTCCAAATTGTGACTTTGTTCGAAATTACCGCCACAACAATCAGACATCAGTGGTGGTAGAACCGCCAGATGGCGCTGATATACCTCCAGAACCAAGACCGGCGACGGATGTCACTTCACCGACAGTTGGCGCTGACATCGCAGTGCGACAAGTGACAGATGACACTTCATCGACAGTTGGCGCTGACATCGCAGTGAGACAAGTGACAGATGACAATTCATCGACACTTGGCGCTGAAATCACAGAGCGACGAGTGACAGATGACAGCAAGCCCATAGATGATGGCAGTGCAGACTCACCACAGAACACTATAATGACGTGTTGTGTTTGTCTTGTGAATGAGCGTTCTGTGTTGTTTCTACCTTGTAGAAACTTGGTGTGTTGTTCACGATGTGCCGGTCTGTGCGACACATGCATAGTATGTAGAGCGCCAATTTGGAATTTATTGAAAATATATGTATCTTAGTTAATTTTTGTTTTATTTTCTGTTCGAATAAAAATCGATCATTTCAGCCTCAAGAATGGATCGTTTTCTAAGTTGAAATGATGCACTTTTTTCGCTCAAAAAGTGCTCATTTTTAGACCCAAAAATGATGCCCTTTTTGAGCGAAAAAAAGTGCTCATTTTTAGACTCAAAAACGATACTCTTTTTGAGTGAAAAAACTCGCACCAAAATTGACATGGTGGCAGTGCGTTTTTTCGGTGGCTGAGTGGCTGAGTGAAAATTTCAGTCACTGAATTCAGTGACTGAAATTTCACTGAAATTCACTGAATTTTCAGCCCCCATAAGAAAAGCATGGGAAATTTCAGTTGAGTGAAATTTTTCAGTCACTGAGTCTCACTGAGTTTAGTGACTGAACTTTGACTGAATTTCACTGAACTTTTTACTCAGTTCAACCACCATGTCAAATTTGGAGTCTCTTTTTGATCGAAAAAAGTGCTGTTTTTTGACTCAAAAATGAGTACTAAGTATTTTTTTTTAATGTGGAGGTGAAACGAAATAATATTCAAACATGGATTACATGCTGATTTATTCAAACATTAATATATACATTTGATTATATGATATATGATGTGTGGGAACAAACAAGAGCACAATTTCCGCATTTTCATTTGACATTTTATCGAGATTTTGTGCGTTGAATCAGTCATCGAGTTCCGAATCATCATCTCCTAAGCCAATGAAGCGTTTGTATGCGAGATGCGCATAGTTAAATATCCAATTGACTGTAATGGCCCCACGGCAGAGTGTCATGGGAGCCCTGGAGGAGACAGCGCTTGTCGTCGTGGGGGTTGAGAGCGATCTTTGTTTGCTCCACACTAAAAACGTTGTGCGCAAAGGAGCGAATACAGCGTTGAGATGTGACTTTCTCACGCTGATTTTCCAAACATTCTACATAGTCGTCGAATGTGATTTTATTTTGGACAACACTGTATTTCACTCCTTTGGATTTTTTGACGCATGTTCCACCCTGTATCTTATAGGTGTACAGCTTTGAACGGAGTCCCACGAAATCTGTCATAATTCGGCCATTCGCTTCGTCTTTCATCAAGCCGGGGACTTTTTTGTTGGCAAGGGGAATCCCATACGGGTTGTCGATGGGGTAATCGCTTATATCGAATTTTTCCAGGTTCGACTTTAATAAATTTCGATAAATGTCATCGGATTTGATCTCGTAAATCAGCGAATCAGTATCCGTATACATCAACTTGCACTGATCGCTCGTGTATTTTTCCATCATGAAACCGTGGTGGAAATCATACACGCACACCTTGGAAATGTCAAGTATCGCCATTCCGATGTACACGGGCTTATTGAACAACAGATCCGTCTTTGCCATCTCGATAGCGACGAGGTCCCCATCGAAAATGGTGCGATTCTTGAAATTCGGGCTGGAAATTAAATTTTTCGCGCCATATCGCCCCTCCCATTTTGAGACCATTTTCACTACACGATGTTTTCGTATGTTCTGCATCGTTTTCCCGAATACTGCGTTATTGGCTAATTTGTAGTTATTTTTGCCGAAAGTGGTTTTTGCTTCTGCGCGCAATTTCGTATTTAATTCAATGTACGGTTTGAGCCAGGCTGATTGGTCGAATTGCAGAACTCTGCGAATTTTTCTAAGTACAAGTCCGTGCGTCAGTGCTTGTTTCAACACCCTGTAGTGTACAACATAGTTTTCCTTATTGTACAGGGTGGTCATTAATTTGGGTAATTTTGAGCCTGGCGGAGTACGGTGTTCGGCGCATAATGGAAAATCTTTGTGTTTGTCATGCAAGTGTTCGGGGTACTCCAAATCGACTTCGAGAATATAGCCAATCGGCGAAGTGTCTGACACCTCGAGCACATTCAAATCGGCAACATTCTCGAGCCATTTGAATCCTCCATACGGAAGATATTCCATCATGGCCCACCCATATAAATTATTTACATCGAGATATAGCAAATAAGTGGAGGGCTGAGTGACGTCATACCTGTCACCCATGTATTTATTATTTGCCGTGGAGCGCCTGTTGCAGCACTGACTGATGCCTCCGCGAATTCCTCGCTCGATGAACATGAGCATGTCGACGTCCTTCAAAATCTGCAACTTGCACTGGGTGTACTTCAACATGCACGACCACGTATAGCCGGGTAGGGTGTAATGCCACGCGGGGTCCAGGCCATATGTCACGTGACCGATATTTCGAAAATTCTCGAAAATATCAGCCAAGAGCAATATGTCTGTTTTCATGTACAAGTCGGAGTACTCGCCCAGTGTTTTTAAGTTGAACGTTTGCCACACGTTCTGCACATGTTCGTATTCTGCCTTGCTAATGTGACAATCGTTCAACTTGTTGTAGAAATGATGGAGCGCCGGCAAACATTCAACTTCCAACTTTTCCATCGAATCGATGAAATCGTATGGGAATACGCCCTTTCGAGTGAGTAATTCGTACTGCGAGGCTGTCAGATGTGCAAATTCGCGTTTGGATATTTTCAAATCGTGCACTGTCAAAGTCTGAACCAAATGGTCCAAACTCATGCCCATAAAACGGAACGAATCGATGAATCTGAACTTGATGTCTGTATTGTCGTCATACTGGGTGAAAGATATGTATTTCTCTTTGTTGACAGGCAACAAGCTGACTCGCCCCCTCTTTGCTATATCTCGAATAATAAAATGGCTGTCGTATCCGGATAAATTATGGAAAACGATCGGCACCACAAAAGACTTTTTGTATAACAGGTTTCATTGCGCATGCGTATATCCGCGAAAGGCACCCGTGTAGTGATTATGGTCACGGACAACTTTGTCGTCAGTTTTCCAAGGTTTTTCGCAGATGTGGCAACATGGCGCGTTCACCTCATCAGGTGATGCGGTCATGGGAACAATGTCCAAAGTTTTGGCTTGCACAATTTTGGCTATGGTCCCCATTCTTTCCGCAAACCAATCCATCGAATCGAGACCTCGATGGCTATCGTAAAATGACAAAGTGTCGTCATATGCACACTTGAAATAAAATCCGGCACTGAACGGAATATGTTTTTGGTACTTTTCCGTTTGAGAATTGCATCCGGCGCCGGCGGCATCTTTGAACGGTTCCAAAATCGACTCGAAATCCGCATATATTACGAAGGGCACTCTTTCTTTATGTACAAAGTCGCAAAATTCTACATGATCGTAGTGGGGGAAAGAAATTTTACATGTGTTTTGTTTTTGACAATCAACAGTATGACTGTTCAATTTTTCCTCACTTGTGAAATAATTCAAACATCTGTCGCAAATGAATTTTTTGTTACCATGATTATTGAGTTGTGCACTAAGTAGGCGAGATAAATCCTTTATCCAAACATAATGGAATTTTATGTCTGAATCGTCAGTGTCATCGTCGATCAGTGGCGGTGCCTCGTAATCATTTAATTTCGGGTGATATTCATTTTGAATGAGGAGAAGATTGACATGTTTGTCTAATTTTTGTTTCGTGAGTCGACTTGGAACAGTCACGAAAAATGCCTCCTTGTCCGGCTTCGGCTGAATTAACTCCAAAGTGTACACATTGACGAAAATGTTATTTAATTGTTCAAATTTGGTGATTTGTTTAAATTTCATGGGAAAGTCGATTCCGTCCAAATTCAATGCCTTTGAGTAATGCGGATATGACGATGTTCTATCAGTATTTTTACCAGATTGAACAGGATACAGGGCGGAGACGATTGCCCAAGCGAAACATGCATCATCATCATTTTTGATGTTGATGCAAGCTCGTTTTTTGGCAATAGATTTCGGCAACTCGATGAAAGACGAACCGTTGCCGATGCCGGATTTGTTGATATTTATTTCCAAACTAACGATTTTCTCGAGACTCCATCCGCTCTCTTTGTCCGCAAATTCAGAAAGTTTGTTTTGAATTTGATCGATGACATTTTCCAAGAACCACTCTTTCAAAGTTGTACCCCTATCGATCACAGCGTTTTTAGTGTTGAAATACTTGAAGCCGATTTTTTGTTCTTGATTCAAAGAGTTTTTCACGAATTTCCCACAAAATGTCGAATTGACTTTAATGAGTGAATGTTTTTTCAATAAATTTTGAATTGTGTTTTTGAATAGAGAGAATGTGTCCCCGAAAAATTGTCCAATTTCTTTATGTTTTAAATTTATAATTATACCTGTGCGCAGACGCGAAGAAAATGCCGATTTCAAGTCCTCCCACTTTACTCGAGATGTCAATTTTGATTTGAGCCCCTCCCCCACGACGACTGGCTGTTGGCCTGAATTTTTGATTGAATTTCGGATAATTTTTAAGTGACCACATAAAGTTTGCAATTTTCTCAGAGAGCCTATGCCTTCCACCGCTGCGATCGCTCTATTAATAAGGCGGGCGGTGCGCTGGCATTGGGCCAACCAATGTTTGCACTCTTCATCGGAACAGCCCTTTTTGAGGATTTTTACCGCCTTAAGCAACTTTGCCGCCATCTCCACACTTTGTTCAACAATGGCGTCAGATGACATGATTCAACACAAAATTTCAAGAAAATGTCAAATGAAAATACAAGAAACTTACTCTCTCTGTTTCCAACGGCTGCGACGTCTTCAGGCCTTGGCGATCTCAAACAGCTGCTGCGGATGAGCTCGATTGGCAATTTTCTTTTCACCCCTGTATATTAGCACGTGCTGGGCCTCGGTCAATTTGTCGAGGTTCGCTTTCAATGCTCCAGTCACTCGATTCGGAAGGAATACTACGCAGTCCTCTAACTCCACAAGGATTGACTCCCCAAACTTTGTAGTTTTGGTTTGAGCGTCGAGGATCAATTTGGGTTCGTCCTTCGGCAGCTCTTGTAGTTTGTGCAGGTCCTTCCTACAAGCCAAGGAGACCTTGTTAATTTCGTCGAGATGAGACATCTGTGAAAAACATGCACGTTTCAAAATAATGAAGATTTTTTTTTTTGATACACGCTGTATAACTCTCTCAAAACATTATTGTGATTCACCCTATACGACAAATATGACAAAAAAATTCGAATCACCCTGTATGAGAAATATGACAAAAATTCACTGTTTGAGAAAAAATATGACGATTTATGAGACACTCTGTACGAGAAATGTGACAAAAATATTCATTGTATACTGTATGAGAAAAATATGACGATTTATGAGACACTCTGTATGAGAGAAATGTGACAAAAATATTCAACGTACACTGTATGAGAAAAATATGACGATTTATGAGACACTCTGTATGAGAGAAATGTAACAAAAATATTCAATGTACACTGTATGAGAAAAATATGACGATTTATGAGACACTCTGTATGAGAAATGTGACAAAAATATGCAATCTACACTGTATGAGAAAAATATGACGATTTATGAGACACTCTGTACGAGAAATGTGACAAAAATATTCAATGTATACTGTATGAGAAAAATATGACGATTTATGAGACACTCTGTATGAGATAAATGAACTTTATAACAACTGAATCGAATGGCATAGACACTTGAAACACTCGCGAAAACATATGTGAAATCTACTAACCTTTTGCAAATCACGAATGAATGACACTCACAATAAAACTGTATGACGAGCGAGAGGCAGATGAGCAGCACAAAACACTTGTTGTTGCTTCGGAGGCAGGCTATCAAATGTCGTCGGCGCGCGCTGTGAACGTATGTATAAACTCTCTGTGTCATGTGACCCACGCCGATGGACACGTGACCCACGCCGATGGTCACGTGACCCCACGCCGATGGTCACGTGACCCACGCCGTCTGCCCACGCTGAATATGCTGGGGGGAAAACCCAAACTACGCAGTAATAAAATGCTGAGTGGACATTTCTCGGAATTTCAACTTGGGTAAACAACCACCGGATGTGGTTGTTTACTTAAGTTGTGGAGCGATAAACAAGTCCAAGGCCAAATCATGTCTCGATTTCGCTGAGTCATCATTTCCTAGAATCACACACGCCGCTCGCCAGTAAACACCAGATGTTTATTCATGGTGACGTCACACACGATTCTCGGAATTCCAACTCAAGTCTGGACATGTTGCTGCCTGTTCTAAGTCGAGAGAGATGCTTCGACGGCGGCCATTGCTATCGTAGGCGTGGGGCTCTCGACGGTCATTTTTTTCGACACAACGAATCACATGAGGTCGTTTTGATCTCCCCGCCCGCCCGCTCCCCGCCCTCCGCTCTTTACATCTATCATGTACCGCAGGGGGGCGTTGCTTCGACGGCCATTTTTTCGACACAACGAATCACATGAGGTCGTTTTTTTCTTCTCCCACACACCCAATTGCTCTCTACGCCTATCATGTACCTGCAATTTTTCTCTCTCTCAACCCCCACACGCTACACCCTACACCGCCATGTTTATTGCGACTGCCGCCAATCGGCTTTTTTTTCCCATTATCAAAGCTACGAGTTTTAAATCGACATTAGTATGGAACCGTCATGGCTCACTGGTAGCGCACTCGGCTGCCATGCCAATAGGCGTGGGTTCAAGCCCCACTCAGGGACAAAAATTTTTTTTTTTTTCTTCCGCAACCCTCCCCCCACCTTCTTCGGCGTTGGGGGGTTGCTGAAGAACTTCGCCGAAGAACCAAAATGGCGGAGATCTCGATGGCCAGATGCCATCGAGAGCGAAAATTCAAATTAATGAGGCGAAACCGGCTTTGACATACTACTAGCTCGCATTTTGGGGTTTTCGTCTAAACTTCTCAACCACAACTTGCATTACGCATCGGATCTGTCTGTGGATATCATTAAAGTACGAACCATACACATAGATAGCAACATTACCTTTGGAGCCTTCTACAACGACACACCGTCTCATACGATATACGAATTTGCTATAGGTGTTGATCCTGGTTACGCAATTGACGAAACACAAAATCATCTCATTTATCTGCCCATTTCTCATACAAACGAAATAAATACCATTACGTTGCGAGTGCTCGATCAACATTCTCAACTTGTTGATTTTCGCAACGAAGAAATAATAATTCGTTTGGAATTGAAGCGAAAGTATGGTGCTAACTATCTATAATTATAAATCATCTCCATACCACACCTCAGTCTTCACCAAGACATTCAACCATCAGCAGCAGCAGCAGCAGCATCAACTACTGTCAACGGAGAATAAATTGTTTTTGGAATCTCTCGGCTATCCTGTTGTCCAATCACATGTTCAACATTTTCCGAAAACCGCACAACGATGAATCCATACAAAAGGTAGAGTGGCGGACCTACTACGCATATGTCAAATCTTTTCGCAACAATGATGTTATTGAAATCAATATCACTCAATCTGATGCCTATGATGCCTTGTACGACAGCCTGCTATTCATCAGCGGAAAAGTTGAGAGAACCAAAGGAAATGGGCGGGTGACATTCGTAAACAATGCTGGCGCTTTCATGTTTCAATCTGCTACTTATGAACAAAGTGGCAAGGAACTGGAAACAGTTCGTGAAGTAGGAATCGTGAGTAGTGTCAGAGGCTTTCTCACCTACACTGATGAAGATATTAAACATTTGGCCACCACAGGTTGGACTTTTCCCATTGCCACCAACACTGGAGTCATCCACCCAACCCATCTAACATTCAACATGCTAATACCCATTAGACATTTTCTGAATATCTTCAGTGATTATCAATGTGTTTCCTACGGTAAGCATACCATCCGATTAGTACGAGCTGGAGATGATAGCAACCTCTTCAAAATAGACGAGACTCCTGGATCAACATTACCCCCCCACGGAAGTCAAACTGGAAATTGAGAATATTGAGCTTAAAGTTAAACGAATCTATCCGCATGATCAAATTAAATTACAACTTTTGAAAGCTATCCAAGCTGACACTTCCATTCTTATACCCTTCAGAAAATGGGAACTACATATGTTGCCTGCTCTCACACAAGGTGCAAAAAATGAAATATGGGCTGTCAAGACTTCATCGTTTCTCGAAAGCCCCCGCTATGTGATTGTATGTTTTCAAAAAGATCGTGATTATACGAAGGTCAATAATGATCCGACAATATTCAACAATTTGAATATCACTAATATAACGCTGACTCTAAACGGTGAGAATTACCCCAAAGAAAATATGCATCTATCTGGATTTTGCAAAGGGAAATTTTTCGCAAGCCTATTTCAACTACTCACAATTTGGGCTCAGCTATAAACTAACCAATCAGCATAATCCTCTTTTGACCTACTCGGCCTTCTTTGACAAAACTCTCTTTGTCATCGATTGTTCCAGAAGGGACGAGAGCATCAAAAGTTCCAGTGTTGATGTGAAACTGGAAATTGAGGCATCTGAAGGATTTCCCCAAAATACTCGAGCCTATGCTATTGTTGTGCACGACACTGTCATTGAGCACCTCCCACTTTCAGAAATTATTAAAAAATGGAACTGAGCATGTGATTCAGCTTCAGTGTTAATCGCAGAGTCAACATGAGAATAGCTGTTGTAGATATTCAAGGCTTCATCGTCGACCAGCAATTTCATCCTAAGGAAATAGCCATTAGGGTTGGAATTCAATGTAGTAACTTTTTACTGTTGCCAAACGTAAAGAGGATCGACGTACCACTTGCTTCTTGGAGAAAAACATTCACGGATTGCGGTATTCCTCCGGCTTTGTGGAATATCATCAATTGGATGCCATCCTCAAGAAACATCTACATGATGCTGATATCATTTATGTGCGAGGGCTTCAAAAACGAAACTATCTTGCGGAGAAATTTCAACAATTAGGTCTACCTACACGTATTGTCAACTTGGAGGATTATGATAATACGACATGGATGGTTCCTACATTCACCAACAACGCCAATGATGTCATCTTACCTTGTATGCATCACATTCGTCGCAACAAGACCAACTATAATTGCAGTCTTCGAAATGTTGATATTATTTACAAATGGCTATGTGATATGTTACCGAAGTAAAAATGTATAATAAATTTTGTATTCAAATTGTTTTATTTTATTTTTTACCTATAAGTTAGGTTGGTCAATTTGAAACTCTAAACAATTTTAATCGCATTTTTACACTTTTTGGTGTTTCAAATTTTAACTACTTTTTGGAATGCCAAAAACACCAATTTTCGATACATAATTTATGCGTTTCGGCGTTTGAAATTTTGTGAGTTTTTTGAAACACGAAAAAAGTGTATTTTGAGCAATTTTGAAATGTCAAATCTCCATAAGAAATACATGTAAAAATGTATTTTTAACACTCGTAATTTTAATCATTTTTTCGAATGTGTTTCGTTACATTTTTTACACATTTTGGCGTTTCAAATTTTAACAATTTTTCGGAATGCCAAAAACACCTATTTTCGATACATATTTTATGCGTTTTGGCGTTTGAAACCTACCTACCTAAGGTTAGTTCGTTCTGGTTCGATCAAACTGAATATCTGCCTACCTGTCAATATATATGTCTCCTGATTCCTATCTCCTCTCTCCTATCTTCTGTCTCCTATCTCCTATCTTCTGACTCCTATCTCCTATCTTCTGTCTCCTATCCCCTGTCTCCTATCTCCTGTCTCCTATCTATGTCACAGTATGCCGTACTTACGCTAAACGTGGTGTGTCGTCGTATGTCGTAGTATGGGTATGTTCGGTATGTCGTCGTATGTCGTAGTATGGGTATGTTCGGTATGGTTCGGTTTGTCACCGTATGGTGCGGTATGGGTATGTTCGGTATGTCGCAGTATGTCGCAGTCTGGTGCAGTATGTCGTTGTTATCACACACAGATGTAATTCAACCGCTCTGTATGAGCTAGTAGTTGTTTCGAATCCTCAATGATACGTTCTTTCTTTGATTCATTTTCCACCTGATATTTGACAAATGACAGCAGCCATCTTTTTTCCTAACAACGTTGAGGTTCTTAAGTCGCTGTAAGGTTAGTTCGTTCTGGTTAAATCAAACAAAATTTACTGGGTTTTTTCAAATGCTCTATATGTAAGGTTAGCTCGTTCTGGTTAGATCAAACTAAATATCTGTCAATCTGTTTGTTTCCTAAATCCTATCTTCTATATTTTCTCTCCTAAGTCCTATCTCCTATCTTCTATCTCCTTTCTCCTATCTCCTATCTTCTGTCTCCTATCTTCTGCCTCCTATCTTCTGTCTCCTATCTCTTATCTTCTATCCCCTATCTCCCGTCTCCTGTCTCCTATCTAACACTATCATCACATAAATGTCAAATGTAATTCAATCTCTATGTATAGGTGAGTAGCTGTTTCAAATGAGAAATTTATGATGCGACCCTGTACATTGATGTGCTGCCTTGACCAATCGAACGCCTCCATATAATTGATAATGATGTGTTTCATACAAAATGCGAAGTATTTCAACAATAAAATTCAATTTGCATCATTTTTTTTATTTAAACAATATATTCCATTTTCTATTCGCCTTTACAATTATTTCCATTAAAATTCTAATCAATATGCATGATAATATCATGGACACTATAATGAAAATTCTATAAAGTTCAAATTCCACTCGTGTCTTCGTTTTCTGACGTCCTGCGGGAAAAAAATTTTCAGTTTTCGTGTATATTTCTCGACGATCTTCAAATATCAACTTCAGCTTATACTTGAATTGTGCATTCTTTGGAACTGTGCTGGCAAAAACTGGTAACTTCCCCTCATTGACTTTTGTTGAACGCATAGACTGCCATTCTGTTCTATTCTTGCACCCATATTCGAAATCATTAATCTTCACGCATATTGCCATGAATTTTACTCCATTTGGCTTGTTAACATACAAAACGTTATTTATTATTGCAGTTAGAAGGATAAAATTCATTTTGAGCATCGGTGACGGCATATTCTACGCTGTGAGGTTGTATTCTTCTCAATGGGTATCTTGTTTGAGGCAATTTTCGCATGAACACTTTGTCTTGTATATGTAAATTATTCAACTGCTTCCAAACATTCTCTTTTTCTTCAAAAAATTGGATGTCTTTTTTTAATTCTTGAAGACATCTCTCAAATTTCTCTAATTTACGTCTGTATTCTGTCGATGCCATTGTATTACTAATTATTTTTTCATCAAAATTTCATCTAACATAATCATCCCCTCCACCGCCGCCGCCGCCTCTATTGCACTCTCCTCCTATTACTTTTTACAACTTTTTCGCTTCTTCTACGTACCAATATATGAAATGGCATTCACATGTGTCGGGACCACATGTAACGTTGGGATTTGACCAGGGGCAACTTTTATAATGCCCCATATTCGTTTCGTCGTTTTTTATTGACTCTAAACACTTTCTCCGATCTAACAATTTTTTTGCCAACTCTGCATAAATATCACATCCATCTACGTGTTTATCAATGACTTCAGTCATTTTTTTAATTGCGAAACATATGTCTGAACTTGTTGGAAGCATACTGCCTAATGATACACATTTATGAGACGCGTTGTATATTTAACATGTTGGTACACCTGCATGCACTTTGAAACACCCTGTTGTTTTTTCTCTTGAATGATACCATATTTCAAACAACTGCTACAAAAAGGTCTCATAGTCCGGTGTAAAAGGTGTTGCTCCGTAATCCGAAGATGGCCGGCAAGCTCACTTCAATCCATCGGCCTAACAACCTTTTTTCTTTTTAAATGTCAAATTATATAACTAACTTTACTCCAAATCGCACTTTAAAAATGTCGGACCCCATCACGATGCACGTTTATGAGACACCCTGTTTATATTTTTTGCCTCAACTAGCACAATGGTACATCTGGTATATATTTTTTCTTAAATCTTTCTTAAATCTTTCTTAAATGATGTATTTTGACACACCCTATATATGTAAAACAAAAACTTCTGAATCCCTGCATGCCCCAATGAAGCGATACCTCAATGATGTGATGATTCATTTTTCCGATGTATTTTGACACACCCTGCTGTTTTTTCTCTTAATTGATGAGTGTTTTCAAACACCCCGTATATAATACGATTTTTGACAAACTGTTTTTTCTGTAATGTTACGTTGCTACACCGTGTATATCTTTTTTCTCTCAATTGATGAGTGTTTTGAGACACCCTGTTGATTTTTCTCTTAAATCATATATTTTCAAACACCCTGTATACGTTCCTCATTGGAATCGCACGTTGAAACGTTACACTCCCGTTACCCACCATTTTTCCTATTTTTCCAAACATCATTATTATTATATCACTTTAACAATTCGAATTTCTTCATTCACAATTACTATTCTTTTTATTTATTATTCGAGCACTGGGCTTGCGGTAGATAGCACCCGGCATGCGGTAAGATAACATCGCTCGACTCGGCGGATCGGCGGCCTTGACCACTTCCGATCCAAAACAAACGTTGAGCATCTACTGCAAACAAATTACCTTCACCCTGTACATATTTTTACTTATGCCCTGTATCAAACGGTCTTTAAATCCTTTTTCAAACTCAGAATATATCTGGTAGATTGGGACTGCCATTTATTTATATCCAACTTTTATGGATAAGTAACTCATCAAGGTTTTTTCTATATATACGATCAATTCTGGATATCTTTTTCTTTCGCATAGTATTTTTGGTTCATATTCAATTCTGGATTTTTTGAACAGTTTCCATGTTCCTTTCCATAACCATTTCTGTAGTTCCTTGAATAATAATGCTATAATAATACTTGATGTGGCAACACCTCAAACGTTCACTCGTCAACTCCACCCAAGATATACTCAAGGTCAGAAACTGTTGCTAGAAAAGTGTGGCTAACTTCACACAAATCTTCCTGTTTTGATATTCAAGATTTCACTTACAGTGTTTCGGAGATTTTTACTTATATGAGGGGTAATTCTGTAAGCTTTATGTTATTTTTTACCCATTTAACAAACCTATTTCGTTACACGTCTTTATAATTTTCACAGAATAAACAGATTTGTTAATATGTGTGAACATGAACATACAGGCCCTATAGCTTGCGGAATAGCCAGATATTAAATATTTATGAAAAATAAACACCCGTTAAAAATTAACATAAAGCTTGCAGAATTTAACCTAACTTGTTATTTTTCAACTGATTACATCCCGTCTTATATTGAACGATATCATATATCACACATTACCTACTCTTTAGGTTAGTACACAGAGAAATAAGCTACCTTGAATGGATTTGTCAGTATGGACACGCACACTGTATACCTATCAGGAATCTTTAAAAAAAAAAGTTGGAGGTCATTAGATAAACTGAATAATCATTTCAAGTCTCGTTTTGTATATAATATTTATTCGTAAGGTCACCTCGATCGATGTTATCTTTCTGCGGAAAGAGAAACGCGTGACTTTCAACTATTTAAATGAGGATTTTCGCAAACCACCTAAGGTTCAACTAACGTTTGTAAGTTGATCCAATTGATTTTTGCGAGCAGCTTTCTGAGTTATTTATCGACATCATTATTCCGGCGGTGAAAAATTGTTATGTGTAAGACAAACACGTACACAACAAATACATATATTGATAAAAAATCTATAACACTTTGATAATCAGTACATATAATCGCAATGTTCAGTAGACCAACGCCTACGCATGAGTGATCCTCTCCGAAGAATCTGTCTATCCATGCATATCTATTTAAAGGTCCTCTTCAATATCGTATCAAAGCCGCAATCAGCGTTCTCCGTATCTGTTTATTATTTCAAGCACTTGAAGAGTCATTCATTCCGGCTATAGGATGGATTGGTCTTATATTCGGCCATCCTGCAATGACGCCGGTCCTCAGGCGGCTAAGAACTAGCCTCATCTGAAAAAATAACCGAAATCAGTTTTTTTTTTAAAGCTGTTTTCTTGCTGTGATTGAGCCTGATACAACTACAAAGTGAGTACCCATCTCAACAGTCACACCTTCTATGTGAATGAGCCTGATACAACTACAAAGTGAGTACCCATCTCAACAGTCACACATTCTATATGAATGAGCCTGATACAACTACAAAGTAAGTACCCATCTCATCAGTCACAGTATCTGGGTGAATGAGACTGATACAACTACAAAGTAAGTACCCATCTCAACAGTCACACCTTCTATGTCAATGAGCCTGATATAACTACAAAGTAAGTACCCATCTCAACAGTCACAACATCTATGTGAATGAGCCTGATACAACTACAAAGTAAGTACCATCTCAACAGTCACAACATCTGGGTGAATGAGCCTGATACAACTACAAAGTAAGTACCCATCTCAACAGTCACAACATCAACATCTATGTGAATGAGCCTGATACAACTACAAAGTAAGTACCCATCTCAACAGTCACACCTTCTATGTGAATGAGCCTGATACAACTACAAAGTAAGTACCCATATCAAAAGTCCACACATCAACATCTATGCGAATGAGCCTGATACAACTACAAAGTAAGTACCCATCTCAACAGTCACCCATCTCAACAGTCACCCATCTCAACAGTCACAACATCAACATCTATGTGAATGAGCATGATACAACTACAAAGTAAGTATCCATCTCAACAGTCACATCGGTTCATGGTGGTATGAAAGAAAGACCCCTCAAACCAGCAAACAAGTCTGACTTCGAATGCCTCTCTTGTCAGTTAATATCAGAAGAATAATTTACCTCTCAAAATAACCCAGGGTTTCATCTTATCAACAGCAACCACTGTTTTGTTGCTCCTGTAATTCTCCCTCAGGTCTTGAACTTCGTATCGGTCGTTGAATAATACTTTATTCACTTTGAATGGCCCTTTGAACTTGGGTAAAAGCTTTCTACTCGAACCTGTGCTGGGTGCATATGTCACTAGCACCATCATCACGTCTCCAACAGAATATATCTTAGCTTTAGCTCTTGTGCGATCAAATCTCTCCTTCTGCTTTCTTGAATTTTCCCTCTCATTTCTGGTAAATCGACTCTATCTATATCTTGCTGAATTTCTCTTAAAATACTCCCTTCAGCAATTCCTTCTCCTTTACATCCTATTGAGGCCTTCAGTGGCGTTACACCTAACGACTTGTTAAAGGTTGAATCCAGAGCACTCTGTACTTTCTTCACAAAAATGTCCCGTTTATTACTTTATGCACCAGCAGCAGTAGAACGTAAAGCATTCAAAATCGTTCTATTATAACGCTCGCACTGTCCGTTAGCACGTGGAGTAGCGACGGCGTTTAGAACATGTTTTATTCTATAATTATTACAAAAAGTCTTGAAGGACTCGCAAGTGAAGGCTGATCCATGATCAGACACAATTCTATTTGGAACTCGGAATATGTGAATTAAATCCAGAGAAAATCTTGTCACCAACTTCGTGGTGGTATCTTCAACAGCTTCAAGAAAGCAGTATTTTGTAAATCCATCCACTACTACGAACAAGTATGGAAAAATTGTTATGTGTAAGACAAACACTAACACTCGTACACAACAAATACATATATTGATATCAAATCTATAACACTTTAATAATCAGTAAGTATAATCGCAATGTTCAGATGACCAACGCCTACACATAAGTGATCCTCTCCGAAGAATCTGTCTATGCATGCATATCTATTTAACGGCCCTCTTCAATATCGTACCTAAGCCGCAGCGTTCTCCGTATTTGTTTATTATTTCAAGCACTTGAAGAGTCATTCATTCCGGCTATAGGATGGATTGGTCTTACAAATGTACCTTTTAATTCCACACTAACTTTTAGTTCCTCGAGGATTGAATGGGCCACTCCAGTCAAGAACTTGAAGAGTGAAATACTGATTTCAGATTCAAGATTAGAACATGCCATGCTAGAAAGGTTGTTGCAAGGAAAGTAAGTTTAAAACTATTCATAAGAGCCAATCAAGTTCTAACGTACGGGTTTTCTCGTTTCGTACACTCGAGTCGTACACCCAGGCAAAACTACCTGAAATCTAATCGTTTCGTACATCCAATTCATTAGGCATTCGGGAACACGTGACCACTGCTCTTTAAAAATGGATGCCGGCTCACAACAAACCGAGTCTTATCTGTGGGTTGATTCTAATCATCCATATATCTGTTGATTATTATATCAGATCAGATTCTAACTATTACCAGTTAATAAACACTGTATTAACTATATATTGTGATACATAGGTATATTGTTATTAGAACATAGAAAGTAATCATCTTTGAAGTGTAACGAGGTAAAGTTTGATTACCTATATCAAATGTCTTCTGCAGCAAAAAGTGATAATTTAGTGACATTGGAAAGTTCTAGTAGTGATACTGTCCATCCGATATAAAGGCAAACTCAAAGCCATAATAGCACTGATGATCTTCAACCCACTGCAAATTGAGGGTTTGGATATGGATGTGGAGTACTATACGTATTTACCAAAGTCACTCAATTTCATATCATATATTTTCCAAAAGGAACAATTACTTGTTGACATTACAAAGTTCTGGTCTTGAAACTGTGCAGTTTTGGGACGAAATCAGATTCATAAGTTCTATTTCTTGTTTCTTCATACCACAGTTTACCAAACTAAGAATCCATGCTTGTCTGGAATTGAGAAATTGGAAGTGTTTCCTAAACTAACTCATTTGACATAACTTCAGGTATGTGATTATACGTTGTGAAACTGACATTTCTATCTGGTGAACCCAATATAAAATTTCGCTATGGATAGAGTGTTCATAATCGCTCCCCAGTTCTGACGCATGCTTTGATATCAAAGATTAAATGAACGCCACATTTTTCATCTTTAGTTCGATATTCCACTCTTACCTTACTACTAAGAGCTTTTTGGGATTTCCCAGTGGTATTACAACTATAGCCCATTAATAAAATATAGACCCACTAAGAATGATCCACATTTAAAATATAATCAATAAAATCGTTATTTCAAAACGAAACTCATAATAACAAAATAACACAACAAAAGTTACTCAGCACTCCACTCCACAGTGGCCTATCTTAAAACAGTGGTGCATTTGAAATATATGAATTCAGAGCTGCAGATAAAACATTATAACTGATGACACATTCTTCGATCGGTGAAACCCTTCTCTTTTATAAAAATATATAACTACCATTATAGTTCAACCAGTTCATTCCGTCTTTGCCAAGGTGTAGTGATGGCCCGTATCAACTTCAGATTCTCCAGATCCACAGTGAATGATGACTGTATTTCTTACAACTGCAGTCGGCTAGGATGGGGTGTTCATCTAGTGAGTTATTAAATTGGCAAGAGCTTCAAATACTCCGGTTATCTTAGGATTTTCGACTAGGTTTGCATATATTCGCCAACATTGTTGATTAGGTATCACTGGTTTAGATGCTCAGTTCACCGTCAGTATGAGTATTTTATAGAAATAGGCTATAACAAATAACTCAAAAAAGATATTTCTACACTAAAGTCAAGGAAAACACCTTGAAACCAAGTCGAAATAGAAATAACTCGAGCAGCTGTCAGGTTTGTTCTGGTACAGTAGCTATCTTGAATTTGCTTTGACAGCATTTTGGAATGCCTAATCAATGAGTTTTGGTACACCGACCGGGTGAGGGTAAATTCGGTCCCAACAGGTAGCAGTTTAAATTATAAATTTTTATATTCATTTATCCGTAGGTACATTCTCTGAAAGTGAATGAATAATACAGGGTGTTCCCGAAATTGGGGCAATAAATGAAATGGGAAGTAGAAGATGACAAAAAGAAATGAAAGAATACATTTTTGTTTAGATATTGAATTTCAAAGTGCTCAAGACTTTCTTTAGTAATCACTGATAAGAAGTCTGCAGCCTGCGCAAACCACGCTGAAATCAAACCAGTGCCTCCAAAACAAAGGCAACTGAAAGCGATTTCATAAAATTTCATACAATTTTTCGAACATTTTTGACTACTTCAAAACGAAAATTCTTGTCATTTATTGATACATTATGTTCCATATAACAACCCATTGCCTTAATTGGCCCAATTTCGGAAACACCCTGTATAAATAAATAATAGAAAGTGCCACTGGAGACATATATTCCTGGGGCTCGATAGATTTTTGCAATTTTTGATTATATCATTGTAGAGGTCAAAAGAAACAACTTTCTTCATTACACTTTTTCCTGGCACTACAGAGTGAGCTACAATTTTTTTTTAATTTTTAGGTATATTAGCTGTAAAAAATATTGATTGAATCATGTTTCACATACTTACAGGATGAGGCAGAAAACACGTTTTTTCTGAAACTCGTTTATTGATTATACATTTTACAACATGTCTACACAGTAAGCAAAAAATAGTGTTAAATTATAGGAGATGATAGGTGTGGATTCATTTGTAATATTTTTGAAGTTTTGTCTGCTCTTTTGTTTGACGATACAGAGAGATCCCAAAAATACAAATTTTTCGAAATCCTGTATCCAAACGAAATTATGGGTAAATATTCATTTTAATTCTCTTGATACGAAAGATATATGAGTACATTTCAGATGACCATTTCCAATTAACCACCATGGTTGGACACAAAACATTGATTCATGGAAGATGATACTCTTCACTACTAGTGAACTTTCTGTTGATTTTCGATTTTGACATTCTATAGAGGATGATAATAAATTTATTGTGTAACAGTACTTATAGATGATTCTGAAAGAAATCCGATCTTAAAATAAGTACATTCTTGATTCTTGTATAAAATATCAAAAACGATAATTTTTTTCATTTAACCCTCAAAGAAGCAGCTGCAATCTTATGCGTCTATGCACATCATCAGTATTATAGCATAGCCAAGTAAGTAACAAAATTGTCGAAATCCGAAAAAACTCGCAAATTACAGACAGCAAATCTCAATTGTCATTTAAGATTAGATATAATATTTACTCCAAAAGGTTTCAAAAAATACCCCTTTACGGGATCAGCAACTTCTTTTAAAAATAGGTTTTTCATTTCATCTTCAATCATTGTGAAATATCAAATTCGGACATCAACCATGAATGCACTCTCATTATTCAACACTATTTTTTGCACACTCTGTAGACATGTTTTTAGAACATTTCGTTGGCTTCATCTACAGAATCAGCTTCGAGAAAATCAACAGAAAGTCCACATTTGCGCAAGGAGTTAATAAACATTTTCTGCCTCATCCTATAAGTATGTAACCCATAATTGATATATTCAAAGTCAATCGATATTTTTCATATCATCTTATACCCAAAAAATAAGAAAAATCCACTCGTAAACAGTATTTTCCATAATTGTGGTTAGGTATTCAACTCATTTTTGTAGCTCACCCTGTAGAACCAGAAAAAAAGTGTAATGAAGATAGTTGTTTCTTCTGACCTCTAAAATGATACACTGAGGAAAAATTTTACTAACCCCAGCTAGAAATCGAATTACCCCAGCAAGAAACTCTAATAGCATAGGAGACAAGCGAGTTCTCACCTGTGGTTATAAAGTCGACTTTGCTGATTACAACTCACTTGGGATTATTAGATATTGCCGAATAACTTATAGTCTCAAACTTTGCTACCGCTAGGGAGTGCATCTACCTATGGCTATTAGACAACGTTTCTGAAGTAGATGTTAAACTTTGCTACCGCAAGTGAGTGCACCTACTTATGACTATAATGCATCGTTGTAGTAGTAGGTATCGGACTTTGCTACCGCTAGTGAGTGCACCTACTTATGACTACAAGACATTCTTGCAGTTGTAGGTATCTGACTTTGCTACTGCTAATGAGTGAATCTACCTATAACTATAGTTGTAGGTACCTATAGTTGTAGGTAGGTTACTTTGCTACCACTAGGAAGTGCACCTACTTATGACTACAAGGCAGTCCTGCAGTTATAGGTATGTGACTTTGCTACTGCTAGTGAGTGCATCTACCTATAACTATAGTTGTAGGTATGTTACTTTGCTATTGCTAGTGAGTTCATCTACCTTTGACTATTAGTAATGGTTTCAGTGGTAGGTTTCCAACTTTGCTACCGCTAACGAGTGCGCCTACCTGAAAATATTAGGCAGTGCCACAGTCGCAGGTGGAATATTTTGCTAATGTAGGTGTGGAGTACACCAATGGTTGCAATATTTTTTGATGCACTTAAAAAATTAAGTTCATTAATTTCAACCACTTTTGTAGAATTCATGAACAACAGTTTTTTATAATTATTTTCTGTTGTGAATCCTTGAATCCTTTGCGATAAAAGTGGCCAAAAAATTTAGCATCTGATAGGTTCACAGTGGCTGGTGCCGCGAGATATATTTCTGTAACCATAGTTTTTCATGAAAAAACATTGAAAAAAATTATTTTTCTTTATGAGTTCTAAAAGTGGTTGAGAATGATGTACTGATTTAGGGAAATCAGGTCCTTCTGAATAACTTTTCACTGAATCGAGGATTGGAGAATTTGTAGAATGATATAAATAAAGAATCAGATCAAATGAAACAATTTTGATTCACTGGACGGAACATTTTATTACTTACTTACCTATTATTAGGTAAAGGTAATCGTATACACAAGAAAAACTTGATCACCAAAACTTCAAACACCGTTTTTTGACTTTTGAGTAGATTAGCCGGTAACACACACAAATAGCACAATGGCATGCAGTATGCACCTGCACATTCAAGATAGGTCGTGACTCGTGGTCGTATAGACAAGTGACGAACAACGGCGACGTGCAGAATGTTTCTGTTTCTTTGTTTTCGGCGAAATCTTTTCGCACTAAACGATCTTTGGGTTCGTGGAGGGGGTAATTTCCATTGAAATATCAGGGAAACGTCGAATAACCACAGCAAGGTACTGAATAATGTTAGTGGGTTTGTCGATTAGTATTTTAGTGGCAGGTTGACAACTGTATTACCATAAGTTGGTGAACTTCTATGCGATTGCCCACTTATAGTAAGCAGAAAACTTGCAGCCACAGGCATGTAACCTGCTTGTGATTATTCAGCTATAAAATTATAATTTTGTAATGGAAAAACTCACTGTCCCAGACTGACTGTCTAATAGCTACAGCAGTATATCTTGCTGTGGCAGAAAAATCACCTTCAGCAAAATCGTTTTTGCTGCTGTAGGATTTCAATGTGCTGCTTCTATTCGAAAATTTGTTACAGTAATAGAATTTCTTATTATGGTAGCAAGAAATATCTTAGCAAAAACTTTAATATCACGATTTTCCTCAGTGTATATCCAAAAATTAAAGAATCTGTCGAGCCCCAGGAATACATGTATCCAGTGTCATGTCCTTTGCCTTCTTCTTAATAAAGAAGTACTGAAATGTCTACTTAAGGTTAGTTCATCCTGGTTTGATCAGACTAAATAATTTTTCCTCGCAAAATGCATGTACCCATTAAATTTCCACGCACTCAAATGTCTACTTAAGGCTAGTTTGTTCTGCTTTGATCAGACTAAATCATTACTTCTCGCAAAATGCACTTATCTGTTCAACTACCACGCTCTCAAATGTCTACTTAAGGTAATTACACCAATATGGACAGTTTGTTTCATACGGAAAAACGGTGCCAAACCATATTAAACAATGAATGAAAAAAATATTTAGTTATAAAATTATTTAGCTACCTATTAGCACTCCGATAGTCAATAATTTAACAGTATAGTCGCATTGACCAGATTCTTTGTTTGGGGTCAAGGCAAGATAATTATAATCCATCAATTATGACGTGAAAAAAATTTGTGAAATAAAAATATAATTATTCAAAATAAATGCAAAAACTTTAGCGCAAAACTACGAAGGCGTAGAGCGGACATGCGATATTTTTCTTCTTAATTTCGAGTTGCAACTCGAAATTAGTGTTAATTTCGAGTTACAACTAGAAATTAAGGTAATTTCTACTCACAACTCGAAATTAAGGTAATTTCGACTTACAACTCGAAATTAAGGTAATTTCGACTTACAACTCGAAATTAGTGTTGATTTCGAGTTACAACTCAAAATTAAGACTGATTCATGAAAACAGATCGTATTGAGCGTTTTTGTTCTATAAGTTTTGCCGGAGAGTATCAAATAAATGAAATAGTAAAATCGACAATGTTGAAGTACCTTTCTCCTCAAATATTTTCACCATTTTGAAACTATAAGGCAAACATCTGACAGAGAACAACAACTTGCCTGTCTAATACCACGACAGACATTGAACTACATCTGACAGATATTTGTGCAACGTTCTTTCAAGAAGATCCTATTGCAAATGTTTACTGTAATTAAACACTAGATTATACTTCATTTGGCTGGAGAAGACCACCGCAGATCCGTTTCAACTGTTCGAGGTTTAGTGACAGGGTAGGTCGGACAACATTAAAGTCCCCACCCCAATGAATTATAATCCACTGTATAAATGAACAAGCAGCGACTTACAGTAAAGTCAGTCACAATACCACCCGCGGGGAAAACACAAGAAGCATTTCTTGGTAGCAAAGACCCCAGGAAGTGAACAGAATTCAAGAATTTTTGCCGAAGAGTATGGAATAAATGAAATCGGCAATGTCGCAGTAGCGTAGCTTCTCTTCAAATAATTCCACCATGTGGAATATACGAGGCAACATCAGAAATCTACTCCACTGGCTAATACCACGACGGACATTGAAATACATTTTATAGATATTGTTGTTTTTTGTCAGATGTTTGCCTCAAATTTTCCACAAATATGGAAATATTTGGAAAGAAGGGTACCTCATTCGAAATTATCGATTTTACTATTTCATTTGAAGACCTCACAAAAAGAAAGCGCTAAGTTACTTTGGCAATAGTTTTCAGTAGAGCATTTTTTAGGTTCGGGCTCACTGGCAGTTCTAGCAACTAAGGGGGGCATACCATCGCTAGGCGCCAAGTAATGGTGTCAAATTCAGTTTGTTTTATTTAATATGAAAAACGAACAGCATAGTCTAACAAACAAACAATGACACCTTCCAAATGAAAGAGAAAATCAGTCTTATAGAGATTAGAATTATAATTAGATGCTCCCATTACGTTGTATCTGTACGTTCGTTCCCACGCTGCAGTTTTGGCATTTTTTAGTTTTTGGGAAATAGATTGTATTTAGATTGTTACGGGTTGAATGATATATGATTCATTGAGTGAATCCTAATATTGAAACACTGACTTTTCTTCGATCGTGGGGGTAATTACCCCCATTACCCCAACCCCTCTTGTATACGCACCTGAAAAGGCATGGGCAATATAGTAATAATAATAATACTTCCTCATCAACACTCGTTAGTGTACCCAAAGGCATAGTCTGTGCGGGTAGAGGACGGCTATTATTATCATTTGACGTGGCTATCCAGGGCGACTTACTGACTTTTGGTGGCGTATTCACATTTTAGCTGTAGAAAAACCTGGAAAACCACAGCATCACCCCTATTTGAAGTAATACTGTATTTATCATTGAAAAATAAAGTAATGTAGCAGCATCCTTCGAATTTTTTTTCTTGCATAACTTACGATAATTCGTCCCTGACAATTTTATCTTTTAATCCATACTTTAACGAAATCGAAAAACTGTATACTCGTCAAAGAACCAAACCAGATAGTCACCATTCACTAGTGCCACTACTACTACTACGTTGCTTGCCTGTATATGGTTCACAAAATCTCCTGACCCGTCAGGTTCTTCCCCAGTACAAATATGCAATGTGATAGCACAGCCCAGCAGCTGAAAGCGATTTGAGGCAAAATGTGACTAAACACGTGGTTTCTTTAAGGTGGGAGTTCCAACACCCTTGACTACCTAAAAACTACAGATGGCAGTGTCAGCACCCGATTCACTGCGCCCCGAAAATAAAATAGTTATACAACTAACCGTACAAGTGTCTACCTCCCTCTTCATTGATAAAGTCAGCGTTGGAGGAATTCCGGTAATACCCCGTTTTCGGTGGTCGACTGCCAATGCAACGTTGTCAGTTCAATCGTTTTCGGAGGTCAGAGCCGTTAGAAAGCTGTGAGCCGTGATTTACTGATTTATCCATTCGTGTTTTGTTTGTACGGTGCCTAGTATTGTTTTATAGTGTTTGATTTCTTGATAAGTGTGTGTATTTACGAGAAGAAAGATAGCTGCTTTCCCCAAAATGTCAACTTCAACTGATAGAGATGTTCCTATTTTTCTAAAGTCCTTTTGAATTTTTTTTGTTATGTATAATTATCTATACCCAACCAAATTCGAATGACTATTTTACCGATGGTACCATCTTGATTTTAGGAGAAATTGTAAAAAAAAATTATAATCTTCGATTCCGAAAGCCCCCACATACCAATCTTGAATTGAATCGGGTCAAAATCACAAAACTATTCCGCCATCTTGACTTCATGAATTTTGACAAAAAAATTGTATTCTCCGACCCCAATAACCTCCAAATACCTAATTTCAATGAAATCGGGCGATAATCACAATAACTTCTCCGCCATCTTGATTTTAGGAATACTTTAAAAAAATATATAATCTCCGATTCCGAAAGCCCCCACATACCAATTTGGAATTGAATCGGGTCAAAATCACAAAACTATTCCGCCATCTTGAATTCATGAGTTTTGACAAAAAAATCATATTCTCCTACCCCAAAAACCCCCAAATACCAAACTTAAATGAAATCGGACCACATTCATAATAATTCGTCCGCCACCGTGTAGCCGCCATCTTGATTTTAGGAATAACTGTAAAAACATTATAATCTCCGATTCCGAAAGCCCTTACATACCAATTTTTAATTGAATTTTGAATTGGTTCAAAATCACAAATCTATTCCATCTTGAATTCATGAGTTTTGACAAAAAAATCATATTCTCCTACCCCAAAAACCTCCAAATACCAAATGTCAATAGAATCAGGCCATAATTACCATAACTACTCCGCCATCGTGTAGCCGCCATCTTGATTTTAGGAATAATTGTTAAAAAATTTGAATCTCCGAGTCTAAAAGCCCCCACAACCAATTTTGAATAGAATCTGATCATAATCACAAAAGAGATCAGAGATAGGTATGCAAAACGAAACCTACAAAACAAGGTATCCATATAGTGCGACCGATCACCCAGGGTGGTGCTGAAAGTTTTTCCTAGTTTTCCTACAGCTGAAAAGTGAAGACGCCACCAAAAATCGCCCCGAGCGCGCCATGGCAAATATTAATAATAATGTCCGTCGTCTACCCGCACTCTCTGTGTGTTTATGAGTAAGTATTATTATTATTATCATTTAATAAGTTTTACTCTATACATGTACTCCTCATTGCATAATAAATGATCTGACAAAATGCCCAAAATTGAACTTCAAATGAATTATGAGACTCTGATTTGAAGAAATCTCATTGAGTCCAATGAGCAATAATAACTGAAAGGTTTGTCGAAGTATGGCAACGCCGCGTGCGCCCCTTTTTTGAAGACGTTGTAATATTGTTACCAGGCATGGAATTTTCATTCATATTTTCTATTGCTATTCAGCTACCGGTCGGTAGCTGAACTGAGCCACTCATATATTTGCCACAGCTCGCCATATCACGTATCTATACACACGATCAGTTTTTCCTAAAAAACTCAAAAACAAGACACTTTTTCTCGACTTTCTTTGTTAGGATGCATTCTCAATAATCTAAGTGAGGGCAATATCTAGCTCACAACTCGAAAATAAATTTAAACTGAATTTTGTTTTCGATATTGATAACCTCAAACTTGATCAGTTTTGAGAATTTTTTTCTGGCTACTCATTCAGTTTGCAGAGTTGCCATGGGTCAAAAGAAATGTATTGAACCTTCAGTCACCTCTATAGAAAATTTTAATTGAAATACTCCAACGGTTCATTAATTGTTTAGGAAAACCTAAGTCACTGAAAATAGCTGAAAATTGCCCATTGCGACTCCCACCTTAAGGTCTTCATTTATTTTGAACTCTCTGGCAAAAATTCTTGAACCCTGTCTGTCCCTAGAGTCTTTGCTACCGAGGAATGCTATTTAGGTGTTCCCGCGGGTGGCGTTGCGACTGACTTTACTGTAAGTCGCAGCTTCATTTGTGAGGAAATATTAGTTACACTGTGGATTATATATAATTGGACAACGGCAGGACGACTTTATGAGTAGTTGTTTTCTGTCAGATGTTTGCCTCATATTTTTATATGGAGGAAATATTTGGAGAGAAGGGTATTTTGACATTGTCGAATTTATTATTTCATTTATATAATACTCTCCACCAAAAATCTTTGAACTCTGTTCACTTCCTGCCGTCTTTGCAACCTAGGAATATTTTTGTTTTTTCCCTGCAGGTGGCGTTGCGACTGAATTCACTGTAAGTTGCTGATTATTCATTTGTGAGGAAATAATGCCCTGTAGCAATTTAAAACTGTACTACTGTATGTTTAGGCACTCTTGAATAATAAAATATATTATTATTATTAAATATCAGTTATACAGTGCATTTGCGGCCTTACCGCCGGCACAAAATGCCGACGGTAAATTCGACTCTACCAAACTGTGTCCGCTTGCAGAGAGGTCTTGTTCGTCATCGGAAAATGTTTGACGACGACGAAATTGTGTTGTTAGGGTATATGGCCCTAAAAATGCATATCAAGAAAAAAAAATTAAAGAAAGCACAGGATTTGGAAAAGGCCATCATTTTGGGTATTTTCTGTATCCGTATCTTGCTTATCTCTTAGTCTCTTAGTCCGCTGTGAAAAACAAAATACAAACTCAAATAGCAGAAAAAATGTAAACAAAATACAAACATACAGAGCCTGCCCGCGTAGCCGGCTGAAATCCCTTTGATATTTACCGATATTTGCCCGCTAGCGAAATTATGCCGATGGCCGATACCAGCGGCCTCGAAAGGCTGTTTATTTTAAATTTTACTACGGCAATAGCCGGCGGGTTGTGCCGCCGGGCTAGTACAGTTTGGTGGAGTCCCGCCTTGATGTAACTGCGTACATCATGCCATGCCACCGCGGAATGATTTCGGAGCGGCTTGGTGTACGCAGTTACATTAGGATGCATGTAAAGAATTCAGCCAGAATTTTTTCAAGGAGGCGCAGAGCGGTGCGGCGTGGTTTCGCACGTCGTAGTGTGCTTTAACCTTTAGACTTTGACAGATGATAATTCTGCCAAATAATTTTCTGAACTCTCGTAAAAATTATCGACATTGTAAAGTGGAATTGAACAATTCAAATCGAGAACGAAACTAATTGAAATACTAGAAACTTACTTTCTAGCAGCATAAAATCGCTGAAATCCAGGAGTAAGTATCTGCAGACCACGAGATTAAACGATGAAAGCAATTTAGCTTTAAATTTTCAATAAAAATTCAACTACACCACATTACTTCCAAGTATCGAGATGGAGACTTTCATTCCAAAACTATAGATACGGTGTTTTAATTAAAGTCCAAGTAAACTTTAATTTTTTTTAAATTAATTTCCAACAACAAAAAACTCATCAGCGGAGTTTTCACTGAGGATTTGTTGGGAACGTACTTCAAAGAACGTTATAAACGCGGCCTGCGAATAAGTTTTATCAAAAACTCTTAATTATTAGGGGCTCACTCATGCGATAGGGTAAAAATTGATTCTTTCATTAGTTTTGATTCAATTGGACAAGAATTCATTGATTCTGACGAAGGAAATTATTCAATTACATATGTAGAATAGGTAACTTTATTTAACTAATTTTTCATCTTTTCAAAAGTAAAAGGGAAATATACTTTTCAGTTTAAATTTTATTTTATTTTCTTATCATAAAAATGCCATTTTCCGCACACGTATTGTCATACACTATTTACTCTCCATATTGTGGTAGACATACAACACAAAACAGCCACTTCAAGGGCTAATGCCACGACGGAAGTGGAATTACAACTGACAGAATATCTGTGCAACGTAACCCAAAGAGATAATAGAAACGCAAATGCACCTTCAATTCACAAAATCATGTTGCCAAAAAAACCGCGAAATCTTTATAACAAGGTGAGATTTCGCTCACAAATTCACGATGTGAACATCCGTCTAAAAAATCAGTTGACGATTCCACGCCATAAAACTTCTCTTTTCAAGTCATCTTTCTCCTACAATATTGCTAAAATTTATAATTGTATACCAACCAAATTAAGAAATATTTCTTCATTATCATTTAAAAAGTTAGTCACTGAACTTATAACAAATAATCAGTTGATTGTAGGTTAGGTTAGGTTTATAGGAGTTGGAAGTATATATAGTATAAATATTTTTCTATAATTTGGTGAAATGTTGGTAAAATAAAATTGGATCTGTGCTATTCAATAGCTTGTGAATTTAGGGAATTCTGTATTGGTCTTCATTATCACTTATCTTACCGTCAAGACTGAACTCTGTCTTTTGTCGACAATATCCACAACCTCTGAATATTAAGATTATGTAAAATGTGATACATGTAATTTGAGGCAATAAAATCTATTATTATTATTATTCATAATAAACTAATAATCAATGTTTCAATATTTTTATCGTCATTATTATTATTATTATTTTGTTAGCTTGTGTGATCAGGGACAAGTTTCATAAACATTGATATATGGATACTAGGCCATTCCTATATATCAATTTTAATTTTTAACATGAATATTGATAATTATTACTACAGTGTGACCCATTTGAGATGAAAGTACCGTTATAAAACTTACATTTTTGAACCGATTAAAATCATTTTTCTTTCGTTAGGTAGCCATTCAAAAAGTCTACTGGGACAGCAAATTTCATGAATAAATCTTCATTACCAGAGCCAACTAATCTGATTTTGAAATTTCATTCCCTTATAACTTTTTTATTGATAGACGCATTCCAACGTAATTTACATGTGAACCATTTGATAATTAATGAATCTAGTAGCGTAGTCAGAATTTTGAAAAAATTGGCAGTATTTTTTTTTATTTTTGACCTTTAAAAATCAGATTAGTTGGCCCTGGAAATGAAGATTTATTCATAAAATTTGGTGTCCTAGTGGACTTTTCAGATGTCTCCCTAACAAACAAAAATATTTTCAATCGGTTGAAATATGTAAGTTTTATAAGGGTGCTTCCATCTGAAATGGGCCACACTGTACATATAAGTTCGTGTAGTAATCCAATTAACAATAATTTTTAAGGTACTACCTATAATTATCTCTAAGTATTTATGTTTCCTATTGTTAAAAATTCATCAGATTTCATATACTAGTGACATCTATCAAAAAAGGGTTTATATTTCACATTTCATAATACAAAAGTTTCTATGTTCGAACTGCAAAAATAAAACATTCAAAGAGTGCGCTGCTCATCCGTTGCGCAGTGCAGTTCACAATTTTTGAAAGGAACCCCCTTTGGGCAACTCTATGATCAGACTGATTTGATCTAAATTTGAAATGAACTATGTAGAAAGGAAAATCGAAGAATGGAAATAATCAGGTCAATTCTGTTTCTCAGTAGCAAGATTGTTATCATAGCAAGACAACTTTCACAGCAATATATATATATATATATATATATATATATATATATATACACGTTTATGAAACTGGAAATTAACAAACACACAGGTTGAGCGTAGCCATTATAGTGAGAAAATAAGATTGTTTAAATTTTTTTATGTGATATTTGTGGTTTTGATTTTTAGTATTATAATGTATCAGTTATTGCTTCTGTAACAAATAGGTTTTGTGATTTCTTCTAGAATATTGGATATACGGGTATTTCGAATGAGCAATATTTCTTTTTGGTAACGAAATATAAAAAAATTGCTTTCAATAGGTTTTACACAGATTTCGCGTGAATCAGCGTTGAAATTTGAAAAGGAAAACAATCATTGAGTGTCGAAATTATATCATCGTCATTTGTATTCCAATGCTACGAACTTTAAGTTATTTAATCAACTTCTATCCGTTCGTTCTTCTCATGTTTGCATTCGATTGTTTCGGATACGAAACTTATGGTGCTAGCAATTGTGATTAAGATTGTCAATTCTACGATTTTTGCAATTGTATTCGAGTGTACCGAATATTTAAATTAAAATTTTTCCTGCATTCGAGTGTACCGAATATTAAAATTAAGTTTTTTTCTGCGTTCGAGGGTCCCGAAAATGGATTTATCCAAATTAGTGAGGGACGAGTTGCTTTACGAATTGAGAGCTAGAGGTTTTTCAGATATTGATGGCGAGACAGTTTGTTCGATGCGATGCCAGCTGAAAGGGCTTATTCAAACGGAAACCTTCGGTCGGCTTATGGAATCAGATTCATTTAGCCCCGATATTACGCAAGAAATAGATATTTGTAACAGGAAAAGTGTGGACTTGGAAAACTATGTATCTACTCATAGCTTTCAGTCATATAACGGTAATGAATGTAGATATGTAGATACAAAGTTGAAACATTTGTATGCGCGCATAAAAAGACTACGTCCTGTTGATGATGCTTTAAAAGCAAGGGTAGCTAATTTGATAGAGCAGTTAGGTATTATTGAGGAAACTTTCGATAAAAATTTGAACCTTGATAATTCTGTTACGGGTGGAGCTGTCAATACAGGATCTAACGTGCCCACTGTTTCTACTGTTCCTACCGGTCATAACTCGGTTTATAAATGGAATTTCAAGTTCACGGGTGTTGAGGGATCTTTAAGTGTTAACGGGTTTTTGGAATTGGTGGAGGAGTATCGCGTTGCGCGAGGGGTTACAAATACCGATCTTTTTAATAGTATAATTGATCTTCTTGATGATAGGGCAAATAGTTGGTATAGGTCCGTACGCCATGGTATTACTTCATGGTCAGAGTTTGTGAAAGAATTAAAATCCGAGTTTTTACCAGAAGGTTTTCAGACAGACTTCTTGGAGGAGATCCGTAATAGTAGACAAGGAAATCGTGAACCAGTTGGAGAGTTTTTCGCGAGGATCACTAATATGTTCAATAGGCTTCCAAAACCAATACCTGAAATTGAGAAGTTAGAAATCATTCGAAGAATTTTAGAACCTTATTATATGGAGGAGTTATCGCTCGTGATCGTTTCGATATGGGAGCCGCGAAGGGGGTAGAAATGCAGTGAGCTTACTAGAGCCTGATCTTGCTTATAATAAGGTTGAAAGTCATTCGTTGAATCGTTCAGATATCGCGAATAGATCCAGCAGATCAGAGTCAATCCACAGTATAAACTGCTGGAACTCTCAAGGAGAAGGTCACTCATTCTCAAAATGTTCAAAGCCTAGAGTCCAGTCCTTTTGTTATCGTTGTGGAAGACGGGGAACTACGCAATATAAATGTTCTTGTACTTCAAAAAACGAAGAAAGGGTTCGAGGCTCAACCGGTCTTCGTCCCTAAATCCATCTGTGAATATGGTACCAAAGAATGAATCTTTTCAAGCTTGGTTAGATTTTGTCCAAATTGAGTTTTAAAAGGTACAGATTGATAGAATTTTCGAATCAATACCCAATGACCCCCGACCATACTTGGAGGTCTCTATTTTTGGTAAATTATTCAAAGGTCTGTTAGATTCCAGGGCATCTCAAAGTATAATAGGTGGATCAGGTTGGGATAAGTTGCAAAACCTTGATTTAGTTTTGGAAAAGTATTCTCATTCGGTTAAAGTAGCGAATGGAGTTCGTTGTGAGGTTTTGGGAGGATAGGTGTACGATTGTTAAGTGTTTAGTAGTTTTAAATATCGATAAGGATCTCATATTAGGAATAGATTTTTGGCGTGATTTGGCTTGATCACAAATTTTCTGAAGAATTGTTGGGAAATCGAGGATAACATGGAGAAAATGCCAGGGATATATGGTCTTGAATCAGACGTTGAACTGAAAATTCAAGTCGATGATATGGTTTCCGAGTTTTTCGCTGAAATGGGTGACGGGCTAGGATGTGCTAGGGGAATCAAATATAAGATCAATACGGGTCACAGTACACCAATTAAATAAAGATATTATAACGTCTCTCCGTATATTCAGGAGATAATTCATAAGGAAATCGACATTATGTTGGAGCTAGGTGTCGTTGTGCCATCGAATTCACCTTGGTCATCGCCGGTGGTTATGGTGAAGAAACCAACAGGGGAATATCGGTTTTGTGTGGTTTTCCGCAAAGTTAATGCCGTTACTCGTAAGGACGCTTACCTACTTCCTTACGTTGGCGCTATTCTGGACCAATTGCGTGGTGCTCGCTCTTTGAGTTCGATAGATATTAGGTCCGCCTACTGGCAGATAAAGTTAGAGGAAGAAGGTGAAGATGAGACTGCTTTTACCGTTCCAGGTCGAGGTTTGTATAGGTTCACGCGGATGTCATTTGGTCTCCACAATGCTGCTACTACATGGCAAAGATTTTTTGAAAATGTTCTTGGGACTGAATTTGACAAATCAGTTTTTGTGTATCTGGATGATATAATCATCATTTCACCAGATTTTGGTAGTCATTTGATCGTTTTGAGAAAAGTTCTCGAGAAACTGGTACAAGCTGGTTTAACTTTGAACCGTAACAAGTGATGTTTCTTGAGGAGCGAATTGAAATACTTGGGATACATTGTTAATAAAGATGGCTAAAGTCGAGACAATGTTAAATTATCCAATTCCAAAAATGTGAAAGATGTCAGAAGATTCGTAGGCATGGTGTCGTGGTACCGACGTTTTATACGTAATTTTGCATCCCGAATGTCCCCACTCACTAAATTAACAAAAAAAATATTAGCTCCACGTGAAACGAAGAATGTGATAGGGCATTTAATGATATCAAGCAATGTTTGTTATCCTCACCGATTTTGTCGTGTCCTGACTATTCGAGGAAGTTTATCCTCCAATGCGATGCGTCTCAGATTAGGTTAGGCTGTGTCCTTAGCCAAGTTTTTGAAGACGGGAAAAAGTAATTTCTTATGCGAGTCGAGCTTTGATATCTCAGGAGGCAAAATATTCGACAACAGAACTCGAATGTTTGGCAGTGTTGTTTGGAATAGAGAAGTATCGTGCGTATATTGAGGGAACTCATTTCCAAGTGATTACAGACCATTTTTCTTTGTTGTGGTTACACAAACTACATAATCCACCTGGCAGGTTAGCACGTTGGGGTTTAAGATTGCAGGGTTATGATTTTGAAATTTTACACCGTAAGGGGAAGTCGCACGTAGTGCCAGATGCGTTATCACGGGCTGTCGAAGTCGAGGACAATATTAGTGATAAATGTTATGAACGGCTTCGGGAAAATATTACTTCGAATCCGACTAAATATCCTAAATTCAAAGTTTGTAGCAATAACATTTTTCGATTTGTTAATTTTGGCGTTTAATAACATGGTAAAATTTTACGGCTGTAAGATTGTATTCAATGCTGCCTATAGTCCCCATGTTAACCCACAGAGAGGGTGAACAGAGGAACTATGTTGAGATCATACATTGATAAAGATTAACGAGACTGGGATAAACATTTATCGAAAATAGGATTGGCACTCCGGACCGCGGTACATGAAGTGACGGGCTTTGGTAGGGAACCAGCCATAAACGGGAAAGCTCATCGAATCGAAAATGCCGATGCGGAGATTGAATTTTCAGGTAGGGAGCATTTGGCGGGTCATATGGAAGAATTCAAACAAATTTTGGGTAGGGTACGTAAAACGCTAGAGGAGTCGTATCACACTAGTGCCGCAAGATATAACCTTAGACATAAACCTTTGAAGTTACCGATTGGACAGGTGGTTTGGAAGAAAAATTATACTCTGTCAGACAAAGCTGAATTCTATGCCTCCAAGTTAGCACCAAAGTTCATCAAATGTTAGGTTAAGAGAAAGATATCGACCAACGTTTATGAACTCGTAAATTTTGATAATGGGTGGTCGGTAGGTTACGTTCACATTAAAGATATCAAGTTGTAATACTTCAATGAGAATATAAGTGTTGTGCCTTTTTTTTCTTTTTTTTTTTTCTTTTTTTCGGAAGGGTTGGTTATGATCACCATGTATATGGTTATTATTGAAACGAAACAAGCGAACGTCCATTCACTTGAAAAAAAACAAGAGAATTTCGAACGGTCCACGATAAAATTCGTTTTGAAGGTAAAAGGTTGACAACGATATTTTTAGCCAAGCGAATGAATACAATAAATTTCGTTTCTACGGATAATCATTCAAAGTGGCTTCTGCGATTTGGCTTCATTTATGAATTGTATGCAGCATTCGTCCTAGTCAATATTGTGATACACTTAGTTGGATCAGTATCGTTGACATAACCGTTATAGAAAACGTCTTTGTGTGTTAGGGGAGTCGGCACTCAGAGGTGAGCGTTTTTCAATGTTTGAAAGATTGACTTCAGAAGTCCATTGTTTTATGGGTTGCTAAACACGATTTCTTGTTATTTCAGACGTTTATTTTATGTCATACTGACCGATATTCTCTGAGTAAAACTGAAGTTGCCAGATAAACTTTTTTGATAAAGGCTGTTTATAACAGGGAGCACTGAATTTTTTCCACTGGACGGGCAACTGAAAAAGTTCGTTAAACACCTTCTCCTCTGGACAAGACATTGGATAAGTACCTCATAAAGGAGATCATCTTGTTTCGTTCATCGGCTAGTTATTCTTGGTTACGGAAGCAATAACAATAGTAGTAGTGATAATAATGCCATATGAATAGTTGAAATAGCTATAAGTTAGAGCCCCATTTATTTTCCATTTCACCTCACTCTTGCAAGAGTTTCTTTCCCAAAAGACACTCATTATAGATCAAAATTCTATATTGTTGGTTAATTCTATAATATTGTGATTTAATTTTTTTTTATATTTACAATATAGCTACGTAATTAGAAGAAGCGTATTTTTGTTTGTTAGGGAGATCGGGTATATTTTCTTTAGTGATTTCCTTTAACAACTAGGGCTTTCCAAATCACTTGGTGCCCATAATTTTACCATCCTCGTAGTCGAATTAAGATATTTTCGCAGAACCACGGCCTTACCTGAGCAGGCACAATACCTGCCATACTTAACCACTTTCTTCAAAAAAAAAATATATATATACGTTTATGAGCCTAGAAATTAACAAACACACAGGTTGAGCGTAATAACCATTTGATTTTAGTCCAAGCAATAGGGAAAAGTGCGTGCAGAAATTAATATCCGAAAACAAAAAATATGGGCGTATAGGAAATCTAAATTTAAAATGAGTTTCTATTTCATGCGACTTGATCGTGATTACCGAAAAAATTCGCAAAGTTTTGAAAAGCGATTTTTTGTTGATAACTAAAAAACTACAGCTCCGATCGAAAAAAGTTAAATTGGGAAATTGTAGGTATTAGAAAGATCTATCAATTGGATGGATTCAAATTTTTTGATATCATTGATACTTTTCGAGTTATATCGTAAAATCCGTGAAAAATCGGGTTTTCTATAATTCGTTAACTGTGAGATATTAAAACAAGTTTTGTCAAAAAAGATGCTCTTTTAATTTGGCTACTCTTGCTCGGGAAATGATGCTACAGTAACGATTCAGGGTTTATTTTTTTCTGTAAGAGTTGTACTTTCATATAATCTAATGAGTACATTGATTTTTTTCAATTTTAATGGTCAAAAAATGACTTAAAAAAAATTGCACAATTTTTTCAAATGTTTTTTTCTGAATAAATTCCTTAGTTTTGTTTCTATAGAAATAACTTTTTATGAAAATAGTTGATTTCACGAATTAAAAAAAAAATGTATTCCTACGATCACTAGGAGCCGAGATATTTTTTTTATTTATGGATATTAAGGTTGAATACCTAAAATGTCAATAAAAAAATACTAGGATATGTCTGCTGTGCTACATGTATATAGAGTAACGCCCGGGACAACTGCAGATACATTGAAAAAATTTGTAGAACCACATTTTCCCGAAGTAATATGTGAAACAATAAATTCCAAATATCCCGACAAATATGCTTCTTTTAAAGTAACCATACATGAGAAGAACTTTAGGCATGCCATGGATCCAACTATTTGGCATGAAGACGCATATGTTCAGCGTTTTTTTTTTTTCAAGAAGAAAGAAGAAAAATTGACACCTTAATCTTCGATCCGAAATTATTGAGTCTTAATATTCAGTGCCTGAATAGCGATAAAGTGAACGATCTAATGACTGATATCTCTAATTTCAAAAACCTGTACTTTTTATGTCTGAACGAAACTTGGATGAACGATGCAGCTATAAATTATTCTAACTTTGACGAATACTCTATTGTAAGTAGCTACTCTAGAACATCTTGTAAAGGTGGTGGTGTAGGAATATGGGCAAAAAAGTTTCTTCATGTAAATGAAATTGATATAAAAAAAATTTGTATAGACAAACACATTGAGGCTTGTGCTGAATCTTGCAAATTCAAACATATAAAACTTGTTATTTTGAATATTTATCAGTCCCCTTCTGGAGACGTCAAAATATTTTCTGAAGTCTTGAATGATATTTTGGAGCACATCTTCGTACCAGGAATCCACGTTGTGGTTTGTGGCGATTTCAATCTTGACAGCCGCAGCCGTTCCTCAAATTTTGACCAGCTCAACAATATTTTTTTGGGCTATGGTTTGAATCACAAAGAGGGCTGGTCGACTCGCGTAGCGGGGACCACAGTAACAGAGATCGATCACATTTTTACTACGGTTAATGACGGTTTGATCTGTGTACATGACAATTCTGTTTCAGATCACAGAACTATACTTTATGAATTTGATATTGCCTTGAACATACCCAATTTGTCTCTTCAAAAGAGATGTTACTCCGACTATGCCATCAATAATTTTGCGAATGCACTTAATAATGAAAATTGGATAAATATTTATCAGTGTAAAGATGTGACTGCGGCGTTTACACTATTTTGCGACACTTTTCTTTATCATTTCAACATATGTTTTCCTTTATATTTAAAATGCTCATATGAAAATAACAAAACTTGGGTGAATAAGGACAATAAGGAAAAGACTCTCATAATCTGGCTAGATTATTTCCAGAATTAAGATCTTCGTATCTTGATGCTAAAAAAGAACACGCAAAACTATTATTGAAAACAAAAAAAATATATTATCAAACAAAAATTTTCAATTCATTCAAATAATATAAATAAGGCTTGCTGGTCTGTAGTTTCCGAACTTTCTAACAAAAACAGCAAAAATCAAAATATACTCTTGAAGGTTGAAAACAACATAATAGAGGATCCATTAATGATCAGTAATATGTTCAACGAATATTTTCAACAAGCACCTATTAAAATTCTGAGCAAAATAAATAAAACAAATACCGTTAAAAACAAAATTGGACTTAATAATAAAATCAGAAGCAAACAACTTCTACTTTGCCCTTACACAGAAGAAGAATTGTATAATATTCTTGTGAGAAAACTTAATAATACCCCATCTTCTGGTGTGGATGAAATTCCCAATTTTCTAGTCACCAAAATTCTTTTGTGTATTATCAGACCTATCATTTATTTAGTTAATTTGTCATTTTGTTATGGGACTTTTCCAGACAATCTAAAACTAGGAAAAATCATTCCGATACATAAAAAGGGGAACACACATAGTTTAGAGAACTACAGACCAGTAACAATACCTATGACTTTTTCAAAAATTTTGGAATATGCATATCTAGAGCGCCTACTTGAATACCTAAACAACTATGAAATAATTTCTAAAAATCAACATGGATTTCAAGAAAATAAAAGTACCATTACAGCCATTCACTCATTCTATGAGGATATAGTCAGACTGATCGACGCGGGCGAGTGCCCTGTTGGGATCTTCTGCGATCTGAGCAGGGCGTTTGACTGTGTTGATCACAACATACTCATAAATAAATTAAGAGAAATTGGTGTGGAAGGTCCAGCACTCAACTGGATTAAAACATTTTTAAGTAACAGGAAGCAATTCGTAAGTATCAAGAATACGAGTGAGGTGAGTTTTCGTCAGAACACATAGTCTTCTTTACTTGATACAGCCATAGGCGTACCACAGGGATCAATACTGGGGCCAATATTATTCGTTTTATACACTAATGATATAGAGCACTCTTCTGACGATGTGTTCTTTACTCTTTTTGCAGATGATACTTCTTTAATAATATCCCATAAATCTGATGAAACTCTTGAAAGTCAGTGCAATAATACACTTCTGAAAATAAACGATTGGTTTTCTGAAAATTACCTTTACATGAATAATAAAAAGACTCAATATATCAGGTTCCGTAGCACTAATAAAGTATGTTCAGAATTGAATATTAGATACAACGAAAATGAATATTTATCTGAAGAGTCATCTGTTAAATTTTTAGGTTTAAATCTAGATAATGTTTTAAATTGGAAAATTCACTGTAATAACTTGAACCGTACCTTATCTTCCCATAATTTCCTCATGAAAAACCTGCGGGGAATCTTGAACACGCAGCAATTATTGATGGTGTATTATGACCAAGTTGAATCGCGCTTACGATACGGTATTTGCTTCTGGGGATGGTCAACCAACTCTGCTGAGGTATTCATTGCTCAGAAGAGAATTATTAGAACAATATTGAATATGTCACGTACAGATAGTTGTAGAAATGCTTTTAAAGAATTAAAAGTATTAACACTTGCATGTTTATATATTTTCGAAATGTGTGTTTATGTCCATAATAACAAAAAATTCTTGAAAAATTCACAAATTCTTGACTTCAACACTAGGTCAAAAGATAACCTACATTTACCTATTACTAAGAAGACTCTTACTTTCAAATCTCCCAACAATATGGGTCCAATATTAAATAACAAAATACCATCAAACATTAAATCTTGTTCCTCAACCAAATTTTTTAAAACAGAATTGAAACAATGTCTATTGTCGAAGTCTTATTATTCTGTAGATGATTTTTTCTGATACCACATTTTGGTGGCACTTGTTCTTGTTCCTGTTTTTGTTCTCATGCTATTCATGTCTTGATTGTGATATTAGATTAAGTTAGATTATAGGTTAATAATGTGACGATTCCTATACAATGTATTTTGTCTGAAAGGAATAATAAAGAAGAAGAAAAAAAAAAGAAAGTTCATTTGCAGTTTAATTAATTGATGAATAAAGTGAGGCGTGCAGGCGCGGAACACTCAAAACGATGTTCATTGAGAGTTCTTTCTTTCTTATTATTATACAATAATGAAATAATTTTGCACATGAGTCTCTTCTTCAGAAAAAGCAGTTTCTTCATAAAATACATCCAATAATTGAAGGTGGTCTGGATTCGAATGAAAAATTTTCAGTAATCTGTGCTTCTCCTGCTAGTAGATCGAAGATACTGTATCACAGCCTGATACAGCGTGGAGAAAAGCTACATATTTCGATAGGTGTGGATATTTAAAGCTGTTGTTGGAATACCAGCGATCTACTTCTCGTGCTTTTCCTTTTTCCAAAAAAAATATGTTTTGTGTACTGGGAACCAATTCCGCGAGGAGTACAATCAAATCAACATCTTCCCCAACTATAATTATGTTGTTTTCTCTAGTTAGATTAAGTAAATCGGCATCTTCTTCTGCAATTATTTTTATTGCGCCTTCCAGATTTTATTTAAATAAAAAAAAATATCTCGGCTCCTAGTGATCGTAGGAATCAAATTTTTTCTTTAAATGCGTGAAATCATGCCAGAAACCTGTTTCCATAAATGTCATTTCTATAAACAAAAAATGGGGAATCGATAATAAGAAAGTACAACTGTTACAGAAAAAAATAAGCCCCGAATCGTTACTGTAGCATCATTCCCCTTTTTTGAGAAAACCTCATATATTTTGAAAAATAATCAATATTTATGAATTTTTCAAAAAAAATACTTTTTTGGCTGGTCATAGGCTACACATAACAGTAAGTAACAAGTTTGAATACCTTACAATTAACGAGTTATAGAAACCCGAATTTGCACGGTTTTTCCGATATAACTCGAAAAGAACCAATGATATCAAAAATTATAGTCAACTCAATTGATAGATCTTTTCAATATCTACAATTTCATAATTTAACTTTTTTCGATAGGAACTGTAGTTTTTCAATTATCAGCAAAAAACCTATTTCGCAACTTTGCCAATTTTTAAGGTAATGTTCGGTAATCATGATGCAGTCGCATGAAATAGAAACTCAACCTGAATTTCAATTCCCTATACGCTCATATTTTTTATTTTTGGATATAACTTTCTGCACATTTAACATTGGGCCGCTTCCTCGTTTCTTGGACTATTTGTTGAACTTAGAAGTCCAATTACAGGAATATGGGCTGATATGATGTATAGCGACTGATCTACCTTCCAGGGTTCTCTTGGGCAGATTTAAATCATCAAATAATTTAAGAATAAAATGGATCTACCAGCGAATTATATCAATGAAGACGATGATCTTGATGATTTTATATCGATTCATTCATGGAATTCCGACACGAGTTTAAATACAGCAGAATATTATGATAGTTTCAATGACATCACATTTTTTAAAAGGATGCTAAGTACAAAGCCCAAAATATTTCATCCATTATATTTCCTATCTTTCTGCCTCGTCGTCCCATCTCTTGTATTGCATTCAATTATGGATATAAGTAAGTTCTAATAATATTCAGAACAGCTTCCTTCTGAATCTGATACATTAGGGGCCCGTTTTTCAATAACTTCACTCATTTTCCAACGAACCCCACAAATATTATTGAGATTATGTGAGATTTCAAGCCAAAATACAATATCAAATATCGAATTTCTAAAAGAATGAACTATATTGGTTTGAGTTTGTTTCACACCATTTATTTCAAAGCAATTTGATTAAACTGTTTAACCGTGATCTACGGGCTCCGAAGTTACTCATACAGCTAAAAACAAGAGGTACCTACTAGTTATAGGCGTAATTTTAGCTCGTAGTCTCAGCATCAGCGCAGTTTCTCCCAAAAACATATTTTGCAAACCTAGCTAAATTCAAGGTATACAATTTCTCACCCACTCTCAGAGTTGAAACTATGGGTCTAATCGCTAGAAAGGGTTCAATGCCAAAATACTAAGGCAGCTGCTAAATTTTCATATTCTAGCAAACCTTTAATATTCCTTTAATGTGATATTTATAAGGTTATTAAACTCCTTGGTTCTTTACGCCGTACGTTTCAGCTATATATAAACCATTTTTCAGGAACTACAAAAATTGTGGCATATTTTCAACAACTCTAAAGTCCTCTGTGTTCACATTTTACAATCACCGACTAAGACAGCAACACGCATTTCAATAAATTAGTTTTATCATGTGAGTAATACTGTTTACCTTTAATTATTTATTAATTATACTATACTGTTTAAAGTACTCGAAAAGGATTTATATATAGTCGAAACGTACGTCGTGAATAAATATATTTTCAGGGTTAATATAATAAGTGGTATGATTATTCCCGATAATTTTTTGGAATATTAATGAATTGCAACCCCAAAGCTGAAAATACAACGAAAGAATTATATTTAGGACGACAATATATCGATTTGAAATAAAGAAAAATCGTGTCACCTGGCTTTACTTCTAGCCGTATTCAACGGAATACTCTTTTCCACGGTTTCATCTATGATACCAATGGACATTTGTCCCCAACGATCGCTCATATTGATAAATAAAGATAACTAGTCAAAACACATAAATTTGACGTTTATAATTCAAACCATTATTTTCACTTGACAGATAGTAAAACAAAAACTAAGCAGGTTTATCACCATGAAAATACAGCGACAAGCTATATTTTCACTGTAGTTCCGATTCTATTGGCTGAATTTCAAAATTTGAAATCCTCTGATTGGTTGTTAAGCAAGGAAATATATTGTCAACACAAAATCTTCTCTCTCTGGACCAGAAGAACCAAGGTATTTAATAACCTAACTTCTTTATATAATTTAGCAGTAGCTGTTGCACTTTGAATACACATATTATTTTGTATAAGATGCACATAAAGACCAGAATTTTAATTATTTTATCCACCAATTACTTTTTCTAAGCTGCTTCCATTCCCAACCATCGAGTTTCACTAATGCTTTGTGGTATTTCATGTCACCATCATCAAAAAGAGCATTTAAGTGTTGTCCACAGATGCCGATGTTCAATACATTGCATTATCGCTGTTCCGTCTAAGCGATAGACTGGCCCAGGGGTGGGATTCTGTGTACCATAGAATTCTATAGACGACAGTTTTGTCTCTTTCTCTCACATGAATTCAACCATAATGTCATCTCACTTTTTCTATCGACACAGAATCCCACCCCAGACCAACCATAACGTAGCGGCCCTTCAGAAAATCTTCCATAGAAATACTTGTCTAAAATACTCAATAAAAGTGTTCAGTGATTTTTATTTGTGATCTCCAAAGTGCTTGAATTATTGCCGAAATTATTTGAAAATTGTCCTGAGTTTGCATAGCAACGAGGGTGGTTCTGATTATGTCGCCGAGTAGACGGTATCGGATACACTCCCAGGATCTAACTTTCAGTTGACAAGTTATCACGATTAAATCATCTGTCCGAACTCTCGATTCGAGTCGAGACGATATGTACCTCTTCAACTAATGGCATGTAAAGAAAGAAGATGAATATATCGTTTCAACTCGAATTGAGAATTTGAAATCCGGGTGCAGACTACCTGTACATCGAATTAGTCAGTTTTTGGTTATTTCCCCACAATCTGCAGCAGAAACAGTGAGTGATTCTGATAGGTACCGAAAATATTCCTAATAACATTAAAGCTGCCGCAAAGAAGGTAATTTTGAATGTATTACCGAATAAATCTGAAACAACAATATTCATATTCACACTGGTATCGATATGAACTCGTATAGTTACACTTGTGCAGATATGACTGTCATTTTGACATTCAAAATGTAAACATAAAGTAACCATATTAAAACAAAATTACAAAATAGTTATTTTTGTATCTAGTGCGCGAAATGCTACTTTGGTGATCGAGAACTGATGTAATATGGAATCGTAGAAGTATTATAAAATCATCGAAATAACGATTTAAAAACATCACGAGCTGAAAGCAGTGTTTCCAAAATGTTTTGTCATTGGTTTGAACTGAACAAATATGGCATTTTATTTCTTTATATAATATGAGGGAAATTTGAACCGACAGTAATTCTCTATAACTTGCTGCTTGCATCATTCATTATCAAGTATGAATTTGCTTATCAAACCTACTAGGACTTCTCTCTCTATTTTCCTAAAAGTAACTACCATTTGTCTGAATTTCACAAACCACACGTTTCAGAGTACTTATTTAGGGGCAATTAGTATTGCCAGTAATTTCCGTGGTATCAATTAATGCTGTTTGTGTCCCACCATAACCAGGTTTCCTAATTTCCAGTTAACAATTAACTATATACGCTGAATTTCCGATTATGTGGTTTACCTATATTACAGGATATACATTTAAGTTCGTTGTTGTTGCAGGTGTATCGCACCTTACGAAAATACTGGAGGATGACGGCTGTGAGCTGATTGTGGTAGACCAGGTGAGTTGAATTAAATAACATTTTTCATCGTACCCACTTAACTAAATCCATATGGGGCTACCGTTGCTTCAATTTAAAGTTTTTTTTGTACAACTGACATTAAAAATGACGTTTTTAATTCATTGACACATGAACTAAAAACTGACGTTTTCACAAAATCACTTTTAACACTAGTGTTAAAAGTACTTTTAACACTAGTGTTAAAAGTAAAATGACAGATGAGATGATGGATACTCAGTAATATAGATCTCTCTAATAGAAACACTTCAATCAGATATTATAATCAGAACACCTACTCAAGAGGAATCGTTTATAAAAGTTCACACATGTATTTGGTCGTTTGCGCAATTGATAATACTAATTCCTTTTGAAGTTACAAACGAAGTAGTATTTAGTCCAACTGTAGAATGTCCTTCATCACTGACAAATAATGACATTCATAAATAAAGTGCGTTGGGGTTTATTATATTTGAAGTATCTGTCAGTCAGCCTTGTAATCCAAAGATCGTGTGTTCGAATCCTTATGGATCTTATTTTTTTTTTGTTTTTTTCTGTTGAACAAAAAATTTTGTATGATACATTTGTTAAAAGTGATTTTATTTTGCTCGTGGGGTTGCTCCACTCGCTAACGCTCGTTTCGCAATATTCCCCACTCACAAAATAAAATGCCACTTTTAACACTTGTATCATAAATAACTATTTTGTTTTAATTCTGTTCATTACATTTTGAAACAAGTAAATACCTACTAGAAAAAGTTTATTGGACTTGAGAAGTAGGTACAACATTTTATTTAAAAAATTATTTCACAGTACTATCCACAGTCTCATTTGAAATACCGTTTTGATTTCGAGAGCTCCATAAAGCTGCTCTGACGAGTTGTAAACAACGAAACAGCCGTCACCAGATGATGGAACTCTCTGAATTAAATCGAAAACACTCTCTTCACTTTAGATTTGTTTGCGTTCCTCTTGATGCATTAGAAACTTGATTTTGAACATTTGATTGATCAGAACAACAAAATTGTTGACTGCCTGCCAATGAGTAGAAAAATTTCTAACTTTGAATTCCGTAGTTCTTTTCGAATTAAGTTTCAACTAGTGACTGTAGATGTCACAAGTTATTTTTCATTATCGTTGTCTTTGCCGTAAGGTATTAATTCAGAGTGTTTTTGTTTTGATTTCAGGAGCTCCATAAAGCTTTCCCGACGAGTTGAACGTCGTCGGATCTTTCGTAGAGCTCAGAAAAAGTCGTGTTTTCTATAGTACTGATTTATTATATCTCGATCACAATCATCGTTTCTACCAGGGTACCTATTGCCCATTTAAAATACTGATACAACAAATCGATGTTGAATTATTCAACAAAACAATAAGTCTACTGGGACACCAAATTTCATGATTGAATCTCTATTTCCAGGGCCAACTAATCTTATTTGTCAAAGTCAAAAAACTAAAAATTTACTAGCAATTAGAATATATCTGACTACACCACTGGATTTGCGACATTTTCAAATGGTTCATATATAAATTACGTTGGAATGCGTCAATCATTAAAAAAGTTATGAGGAAATGAAATTTGAAAAATATGCCATTCATCCAACTCGCCATTTCAATTTCAGAACTTTAATCAAAATTCGGAAAACATCACTGCATTGAGTAGGTATTGATATATCACTAGTCAAAATTTCATCGGAATCCAGTGGTGTAGTCAAAGTTTTGAAATAAGTTCTGAAATTGAATTGGTGGGTTAATTAAATGGCATATATTTTAAATATTATTCCCTTATAACTTTTTTATTCATTGACGCATTTCAACGTAATATACATATGAACCATTTTTTAAATATAAAGTTGAAAATTGCTTATGCAGACCAAAAATATATTTTTTTCATTTTTTCACAGCATCATTTATTTTTGATTTGTAATGGATTTATTCGTAGGAAAGGAACCAATTCAGCAGAGTTCTGATATCAATTCTATTCATACAGGGCATTTGTTAGACAATGATACACTAAACTTTCCAATTTCAGCATCGAAAATTATACAGTGTGTTATAATGCGTCCACTACTAGTGCTATGACCTTCATTTCGGGCATGAGCTCCAGGCCTATTATTCAGCGTTTTCAACCAACAGATGGGTATCTTTACTATACTCTGAGCGGTATCTGTGATCGGTTCGGAGATGTACTTCTTAGAAAATCTGAAAACTGCAGACTTCGGGGTACCTACTATAGTTTACTATTTATTTTGGTTTCTATACCAGAACAGCAAAATGGACAGTCTCCCAATCAAAATGATTTCAGGTGTGTTCAGCCAACAAGTCAGGTTCCTGTCTACAATGTAGGGCTGTACAGCTTGGCAAATCTATAAAGGGATATAAAATCGGCACGACTATTGATGCGCGGTAGCAGAAGAGCTCAGTATACATCGACACCTGATAATAAGAACATTGTAAGTCAAGTTACAATGTTTTTCAGCTATTCCAGGAAAAGTTTCGTCGAAGTGTAAGCTCCATTTTGATATACGAATCATCATTTTATCTCGAATGAATTCGATAAATTTTAGCGAAATAGTTCCATTGTAACAGGAATTTTCTATCCAACTTATGTGAAAACGTAGTAACTCTAGTTACAATATGGGACAATATCAAATAATTGCATATGTTTTATATGAAAAACATTGCAACGTTCGATAGAATATAATTCTGGAAAAAAAATAGTATTCTCCTCATTATGAATTTATTGTGAGTTGTGATAAAATGATATTGTCGGCGACGAGTATATTGCTTCTTGGTTTACCGCCTCTTAAAATTCACCGCCGGGGGCTGATAGTCCCATAGCCCCCTCCCTAAATCCGGCACTGGTTTTAGCATTATTCTGCTCTTCGGAAAGGGTATATTTAAAACTATGACCTAGAAGCGGCATGCTGTAGTATCTTGTAAATATTGCCACAAGCATTTTTCTAGGTTTTGGTCAATTTTTATCTGGTATATTTTGAGAGTACTATTTTTTTTTTTTTGAGTGAAATTTTTCAAAAAAACATTCAGCTCCTGAGATTCATCGGTAATAATTTATTTAGGGGTTTAAATAATTACCCACGTTACCCCAGATCTGATACGCAATAACTTTCTTACATTTTCTCAACATCTAAGACCGAAAGTGAAACCGAGTGGTATGTAAAAAATTATAATCATGGAACGAAACTTCTGAATTCAGCCTTACAGGGAAATGATTCAACGAATGGTACGTAATTTTACATTATTTGCTGCAATAATATCATCATGATGAGATTATTGTTCAGGCGGAAATCGCGAAAAATGAGGAGAGTAGATATCAGAACGGTTTGGAAAGTTATTGCCAACATCGAGTTTTATGAAAATTATAATTGTGATTTGAATTTTCAAGTATTTCAGGATTTGTGAAACTACGATGAAAGAATAAATTTTAATTTATTTCATTCATACTGTATTTAATGACAAACTTATTTATATTAGGATCTAACTCACTGAGCTTCAGAAAAAAACTAGGAACCATCTTATCCTGGTATTTCAGAGAAGGTATGTCCCAATTCATAGAGGTATCATCGCATAATCCAGTATGGGTTCTAAATCAGAATGAGCAAAATCCTTTTCAGTTGAAACACATTTTCTCAACAGTATTTCCGAGTTTATCTGCCTCCTTGATTTGTTTCAATCTCATAATCAAAAATATATTGTTTCATTTTCGAAATTCTCGAGATGCAATGCATATTCTTGTGTCATTTCAGATTTTACATCAAGTTAATCATGTCTTCAATTATAGTTGCATCTACACTTTGCTGAGTTAATTTAAAAATCAAATAAAGTTAAAAAAAAGTTATTTCCGTCAACGGTCTCACCCTTAAGAGCAACCCTCAAAAGTCTTTGATAGAAACTTGTACGAACTGGCGGAAACGAAACCCTTACCTTTCTATCTGTGATGTTATGCACGGATGAGAATTCAAAGTATACGTCGGTGACCTATCCAAATGAGTGACGGCAGTCAGCGTTTCTAGACTTCGACAGTAAAAAAACCAATATCTTTTCGAAAACTTTGACAATGAGTTGGGTGTTGTTGATCAATCACATGTATCAGATGATCCTGATTCACCTATAGTATGAAGTTCTAGATGAATTGAAAGAAGAAGCACAACATCAAACAACTCTGCTAAAACATTACCCAAGAAAACATCGGAATCCAGTGGTGTAGTCAAAGTTTTGAAATGAGTTCTGAAATTGAATTGGTGGGTTAATTAAATGGCATATTTTTTAAATTTCATTCCCTTATAACTTTTTTAAACTCTGCTAAAAACATTACCCAAGAAAACGAATGATAGAGAGGAAAGAAAGTATGGAAAATGAATATCTCAAAAAGACACCGGCAGCACCGCCTCCACCCTTACAAGCAACCCTCACCTCTTAACGTGTAATGTCATGAGCGGACGAACATTCAAACTGTTCAAGTTTGTCGTATACCAAACACAGCAAAGTTTCGTTGTGAATTTATATTAAAGTACATTGTTTTCCAAATCACATTTAATTTATTAAAATAGTTGAAAATAACACTTGTTTTCTTCATTACTTCTCACTTACATTCTAGTGATATCCATAGCAGTGAACGATTTCAATGTAAATATTATTGTATTTACGCGTTACAATAATAAAATAGTATTTCCGTTAGCTTCACGGCAAAATGGTTGCTTGTAGTAAAAATATGACGAGAGGTTCTTGAAGATGACAGAGAAATCGAAATAAAAATATAAGGTATTTTTTTTTAAACTGTTCTCGTGAAAACTGTAAAATAATACTGTGTAAAATGTGTTAAAATGTGTTACAATGTTTTTCAGATGTCGACATTATAACTGAATTTACAATTTATACTACTCTCTTTATCGTCCGAATATTTCCTCATTCTAATTCGCGCAGCTTATACATTTATCGATATTCCTTCATAGATTTGCCAAGCTGTATCTCACTTGAAGCGCCACAGGCCGGGGGCCCCACCAAGGAACGTCCCCACAGAGGAGGGGGCGCGCTAGAGCCCTCGGTGGCCGAGATTTCATCAATTAAAATCCGTGAGGTGAAATAAACGTAGAATTGGGTAATTGGAATCGACTGGTGAAAAGTGCGGGGGGCTGGAAGCATTGACGAGGAACGCCCCAGAGAAAATGGGGTACGCTAGAGCTTCTGGGGCCTATGTATATATAGATATACCTGCTGAATACGTTTTAGAGGGCTCTTTTATAATTTGAGGATGTTATATCTAGAACGATCAGGAATTGTGAATGATCTAGAATATGATTTCCTTCATCAGAAAACAACTGGTGACCTGCTGGCTTATGTTTCACGTATATTGCAGCTATCTATTGCGAAACATGGTGAATTCTGGCCATAGCATCAGATATTTTCGAGGCGTTTCATCGCGTTTGGCACCAGGGACTCTTCGCCGAGCTTGGGTTTCATCCATCACTCTACCTAAACATGCTGGTGTTCCGCAGGAAAATATTTTGGCACCAACACTGTTTCTTTTTCCCATCAATTGAAAGCTACCTTATACAAAGTGCCCAGTGAATTGATTCGACATTCATAGGGTACTTAGGTATATTTTATTTTGTAGACATGCCCTATATCATATATGACCTCACAGGATGAATAAAATCTATACTACTACTATTCCAGCACCACTAGGCAGCACAGACTCCAGGAAGAGTAAATGCATTATTTTAAGAAAAGTTCGATAGGAGTGCCGGATAGTATCAAGTAAATGAAACAAATAATTTTGACAAAGTCGAAATACACTTCTCCGCACACATTCGTACAAAGTGGCAAATGAATATGAAGCAAATATCTGACAGAATACAACTACTACTCCGTTCTTATTGAGATTGAATTACATCTGACATATATTTGCGCAACGTTCCTCAAGGAATTTTTTTCATTTAATTTTCAGGATACTCTCCGGCCCATTTATCAAACTTTGTTCGAAGTTTGTTGGAAATAATACTAAATATTGCTATTGTTGACAAATAAACCGCCAGCATTGTTGCAGTGCCGACTAACAATCATAATTTATGCTTGTCTGTACTGTCAGGTGTACCGTAAAATTGCTGATCGTGTACGGTAAGAAATTTGTTAAACATGGCAACGTTTAGTGGTCCTCACTTTATACATCTCATACTAATAAGTGGGTTATAGGGACCTCAGTTTATTAGGAACATGCAGACAAATAAACGGACCTCACAATGATAGCATGGAAGTACGGTCTTCACTTTGTTCCGATATACTCGTAAAAATAAAATTTTAACTCTTCAGAAATTCAGGCGTATATTAGAAACTCTAGATGCCCCCCACTCTAGATAAGAACAGCTCAGGCTATGAGCAGTGTCCACCGCCTTTCCTTCCAGTGGTCCTCACAACGTTGATTATACGGTGTGTCCTCAGTTTGATAACTGGAGGTATATATATTTTAATTTTTCGTCAATTTTAGTGTTGTTAACGCCGGCACTGGTGAACCGCCATCACTGGTTGTTGTTTACATTCAGAGGCAGGTCGCTGGGTTTGTTGACATAAGCATTACGTCAGAGAGTGTACGTGATCGTTTGAGACGGATTTCTTAGAAAAAATAATAAAATAGCGTAAGAATCATAACGAATACGAATATGTTGGGGCCGTATTCCGGTTATTCGTTTGATAAACAAACAAATTCCAAGAAGTTGTTCAGTGCGACGGTTGGAAATAAGGCATGTTTGGCATCTCACTCTAACTTATCGGGTTTTTCTGTGTCATTGTCATGTCGAATGACGCGGTTAGCTGTGGGTGGGGTGGAGTGGGGGAAGGGGATTTGAACGCTAGATAAACAAACAAATTCCAGGAATTCGGCATTTCTTTGTTGGTGTTGAGAATTGAAATAAAAATTCAAAAATAAAATGAAAAATCATTTATTTTTTCGCTCGAAAATCACAAATTAGTACAGTTGTGTGCATAAAAAAGTCGTACAGCAGAAAAAGTCGTACAGCAGTTATAGGCTATTGTGAGTAAGGTTTGTCAATATCAATTAAACTTCTTATCGACTTTGACAAGTAGTGTTAAAATTCAAACTATTTTTGTCAGTAACGCGCCTTCAACATTTTTCTAGTGCAAAAAGTGCTATACCTCAGCTAGATACCGTACAATGATTGTACGACTTTTTTATGCCCTAACCTAATAAGTGTTCTAGTTTTACTTGATTATTCGAAGGCTTTTGATTTAATAGATCACGATGTACTATTATCGATGCTTCATTTTTTCGGATTTAGTTATTCAGCATGTTCTCTAATGGCTTCGTACTTGCACAATAGAACACAATTGGTAGAAATGGAGGGAAAAAAATCTACACCTATGAAACTACTTTTCGCTGTTCCTCAAGAGTATTTTAGGTCCCCTCTTATTCACATTATATACAACAAATTTTATGGATGTTTTGAAGTACTGCGATTATCATTTTTATGCAGATGATACACAGGTGTATTTCTCTTTCAAATTTTCAGATTTAAAATTAGCCATAGACTCTATCAACAACGACCTGTCTTCCCTACATGAGATATCAAATGATCATGCTTTGAAAATAAATCCATCTAAATCTGTTGCTATGATCTTCAGCAAAGAAAATATCTTTAAGTTCCTGAGTGATAACATTGTTTTGAAAATCGGAAATGCACATATACCGATAAAATCTTCGCATAAGAATTTAGGGTTAACAATTGATACATCTTTACGTTTCAAAGACCATGTTACTAATAAACTGAGAAATGCTTATTCCTCTCTTAAACTAATTTATTCACAAAGACAGTTTCTATCAATGGATGTGAAAAAAATGCTGTGTGATTCCTTGGTACTCTCACATTTCAATCATTGTGATGTGGTATACAGCCCCTGTTTGAATAGTATAGATGTACGTCGAATACAAAAAGTCCAATCATCCTGTGTTCGTCTCATTTATGGTATACGTAGATCCAATAAAATATCTATTTCGGAGAAACTTAAGCAATTGAAATGGCTCAATATGTATAATAGGCGACGTCATCATATGGCTTGTATGTACTACAACATCTTCAAATCGAATACACCACCCTATCTTCACAAAAAACTGAAATACAGAACGGACGTACATAACCTGAACATCCGTCGTCGTACAATACTTACGGTTCCAAAGCATACCAAGGAAATATATAGGCGTTCTTTCTCCTACAATGTCGCAGTGTGTATAAACAATATTTTCAAACTAGATAGCACACTTTTAAGTCTGTCCTGCAAAGGATTTCATTTCAAATACAAACTTCATCTTCTGAGTACCCAGTGAGATTGTCCCAATATTAGCTCATTATATAATATATAATGCTCTAGCTTTCAATTTCCCCTTCCCCCTTATACTTCTTCTCTTCCTCTTCTCTTTCGTGTTTTTCTCTCTCACACTTCTCTGTATCAGTTATTATTCATTACGCTGTCTTAAACTAATAATATGAATAAGTCTGGCACTGGTGGAAGAACAGAAACAGTACTCCACTGCTATCTGAACCAGCCTGCCATTTACTCATTATTTTCATAGTGAGTTTGCCTTAGTCATAATATATAAAAGTTTTTTTTTTATAATAGTGCTCTGCTTATTGTAGAATGACTCGCCTAATTGGTAGATTAGCACCAAACTCACAAAGAACATGAATCCGTCATAGACTTCTTTTGGGCAGAAACTCATCGGCGTCGTCGACAACTGCATTGGGGGCACAATAGGCGTCGTTTGAGTGGTCGTCACCTCTGTCGGCGATGTTAGTTGCGTCATACGAGTATCTTCGGAAGTGTTATTGCGAAAGACTTCTCTCAGTTTAAATGCATTTGTATTTGGTGGAATTTCGGCCTTTAGCCCAGGCAAATATCCATCGTTCATGAAATCTTGCGACATTTTAGTCCATTTACTTATTTGTTGATTGTTTTGATTTAAAACAGAGATGAGAACTTTGCCGGCCTCGTGAGGTGGACTAATGTACAGTACGTTTGACAGGACAGCTGTCAAAATTACATAGCCTGTCAACATGTCAATATATGGGAAAAATACACACATATTTATCATTGTACAACTCACTCACTCAACGCCCGTCTCGAAAGACATTTTGTATATGTGACTGAATCGTCCAAACAAACACATCAAATGGCTCTTTCGTTGTATATTTTTTGAACTTATTTCATTTTGTGAGGGAAGGCGCGCACATTCCCCTCAAAGTGAAATAAGATCTCTCATTCACCCAACAAAATTAAATTCCAGAAAATTTGTTCAATACATCTATTGATACAATGATAATATTAATTACAGTATATGTTCAAAAAAATTTCAAATATCAATATGTTTCTTCAGCGGCGGCGGCGGCGATGAGCTGTCGTTTCAGCCCCCGAAACATTTCTAGTTGGTAAAGACCTGCGCTCATTTGCCATCATCAATGTGTATGTTCTGGAAGCGCTTGAAAGTCTCTATTTTGCGCTCGTATTCGGCCACTTGGCACTTCTGCTGCTGCTGCCGACGAAGTTACTCACTACCATATCAATTGATTCAAGACCATGACCATACCGTGAAGCAATGTCTTAGGGCACAGTGAACTTCGTTGACTACTGCGGCGGTATGCTGGAGGCACAGCGAAGACACCTTTTTAAATATTGGAACGGACACCGTGTTATTGGTGGAGTCCACAATATCGACTATATGAGGTCGTTTGTTGAAGGTTAATGTGTCCACATACTTCATGGAAAAATTATATTCTTGGCTGCTTTCGATATAGAACGAGTCCAGCTAGGATTATTCGAGGTGAGAAACCCAACAGTCGTCCGATAGAGTCCACTGGAGTGGAGTCTATGGTGTGGTACTTGCTGGAAATTTTACACTGTAGCGTATTGGTATCGAATTTGAGAGAGAACACTGTTGCCTCAGGGTAATTGTTGTTGTCTCCCCCAATCTCCACTTCTCTCTTCTTCTTCACTTCTCTTGGTTTGTCGATGTGTTTGTGAATGAACTTAACAGTCAGTGGGGATGTTGTTGGTGCTAGGAGATGGTGCTCCTTCGGCAAATTAATAGAGTTTCCCTTTTATTATGTTTGATATGCCGTTGTACGAATAAAAACCAATCAAAGCCAAGCCGTGAGTGCTGTTTTCGTCCAATTAAATTGGCGGAGCAAAGTCTGCAACCAGCGTGGAAGTGTGACCTGTCAGGATGAACAGCAAAGACATGACTGACACTTGGGGGGTTATGCACTTTTATTTGAAAACTTCCACACTCGCCTTCTGTGTTCCACATCCAAAATGGGGTCAATTATGCAGGCAAGTTTGGAGATTCGTCTAACGAAACAAATCCTGTCCATGGCCGTACATTCCCAATCGGATCTGCGCAAATTGTTTTAAGCAAATCGCCACACGATCATATAATAAACAGTATTTTGCTCCTCATTGAAGGTCACCTTCTTTTTGTTGGTACTATTTATCGTTTGGTTGATCATAGAGGAATTTCAAACACAAATTGGCTTAATCGGATATCTGATAGCGATCGTTGTTGTAGTAGATTGTCACCATTCAAATATCATACAAGTTCCACTGGCGGTTTCAAATTGCCGGGACTGTATTTCACACAAAGTCCACTTTTCACGTGGAGTACCCAATGCGTTTCACGATTTCTATCGAGTCCAGATTGATAATTGCGCACTCTCTGTACATGGTCGTAGAATGGGGTGGGTTGTCGCTTATGAAAACCCCAATGGAATAAGTAATTTTCAGGCGTTTGGCATACTTGACCAAGTCCACATCCTACAAAGGTTGTTTCCTATTGGGCAGCTTTAATGGGAGTTCTTTGCAAACTTCTTGAAGAGAAGATCATAGCCTCCACGACTTGTTTGCGCATAAACAAGCCAGATCCCTGCTTTTCGATGTTCTCCAACGTAGTATTGTGGCGCTTCTCCTCATACAATTTCTTCTGAGTTTTTTTCGAGGAGATGATGGTCCTGGCTATGGTGCTGGCACCACCAGCCAATGATCCCAGTGCTCCTGAAGCTGCAAAAATGAAAAGCAAAGGCAGCAAACTTTCACTCTTTACTTCAAAAGATATTATTCAGGGTACTTTGATGTTTTTGCGACCACCCAATTTTTTTACTTCGGCTCGGGCAGCTACTAACGATGATTTTCGCAGAACCTTTGTACTCATATCTTTCAGTTGGTTAGGTTTCAGCGTCTGCCGCAGATGATTGACCATTTTCGGAACATCCTTCTTGAACGACCTCTTTCTCCTTGGCTGTTTTGCACCAGCAGCAAAGGCCATTGACTCATTCATGCCCATGCTCAAATTACGATTCGCCTTCATAGTTGTGGTGACTAGCCAAGCTGCAGCTTCCTCGCCGACTTTCACGTCTTTGGACTTGAAACGTTCCCAAGCTCGATTTTTCAGCACCCAGTCAGCCTTGTGTCTATTGTCCAGAGAGTTGCTTTGCGTGCCAACCTCTTCTGCAATTCGGTACCAGGTCCGCAGTATTGGTGAGACCTTCGTGTTCGACGGTTAGCATGACAATGACGCGATTGGCGTTGCACTCTTACTTACACAGCCGCAAGCATTATCAGTCGAACGCTAGATGTGGGCATGGTCAAATGTAAGAAATAGATAAATGGAAATGGTCAATTTGGATTTTGTTGGTTGAAGCTTCAGTGGTGTACTACGCAAACTCGGTCCTCTGCTACCGAATTCAGTTCGAGCGATATTTTGTGGCCCCAGCAGATGTGGCAAGACCAATGCTGTACTTAGTTTGTTTTTTAGCCCGAAAGAAGCACGCTTCGAAAATGTTTACGTATATTCAAAGTTGCTGTACCAACCAATATCAGCTGTTGCACGATGTACTGAAACAAGTCGATAGATTGGGCTACTTTCCATACAGGGACAATGACGAGATTATCGAGCCGTCAATAGCAAAAGAGCACTCAATTTTCATACTCGAAGATGTATCGTGCAACAAACAAGACAAAATCACTCTTCAACCCATTTGCAAAAGCATTAATCGAAATCTTCTCATTAACTCCTCTAAGAACTCTAGCAGTATTATCGTCTCCGTTTGCTTGAGATATTGGTAAATTGACCATCATTTCTTCTATAGTTCTACCAAATCTCCTATCAAATTGTCCACGGTGGCATACGTTTTATATAATTTCAGTTTAGCAGTTTGTGTCAACCTGGTTTTTAGAACATAACTTATCAATAGTTTTTGACTATCCGCATCTAAAAGTTCACCATATAATTCAATTGCGTCAATTAACTGTTTGGTTGTATTTTTAGAACCATCCATGAAAGAGAACAGGGATGAAGCTGTTGGAGAACCAAATTTCTCAGACATATTGACTAATTTAGATGTTTGTTTTATTTTCTGTAATCTATTCAATAATGTTTCACGAGCGTCGCTGATATTGTTATTTATCTCCCTAGCATGAGTTTTGATGAATTTTACTTCATCTTCATTTTTATTCACTAGTTTATTTTAAGTATCATTCAAATGGATGAATTTATCTTGAATTACGTTCAAGTTTTTTTGTTGACTTTCTCAAAATTCTCACGCCTTTGCAAACTATTTTTAGATATATTACGTTTAAACAAACAAACCTCTTGTAAAAGCTTTTCGAACTCAATCATTTGTAGGTTTTTAATAACATTACCACTATTTTAACTTATTATTTATCTGATTATTCATCTGAGTTACTGGTTCTTTCTGGTATCCAACAACCATTGATGCGTCATTGTTCTTATATTTTCTTCGGTATTTATTACTTACAGTCTAAACACCAACACTCTGTCTTATTCGATGACTAGTTCTTTGCTTCTAGAAATTTCTCTTCTTATCTTCTTTTCCAACGCCTTTCGTGATTGTTGCCACAAACATACTCCAATCCCTAGCAACTTCAAGATGCCCATAGCAACTGCAACAACTTCAAGAAGAGAGTACTCATTTCCACTATTTGTTCCAGCAGTAGTTCCACCGATTCCTGATTGCGTGATAATCACCTCTTCCTTGGAATTTTCACTACCCATCTTCAGTTATTTGTCGTTATTCATAGCATTTTTCATTCTAATGATTCTGAGCTTTAGTATCGGCTGGCAGGATCGCCATGTAATAGGATGGTCCTTTGGTATCCTATCATTCTTCTAATAATACGCAGGACATTATTCATTATTACATTTATTATAACCAATAGACTTCTGTACAACACAAGTCTCAAGTTCGTTGTCTTGATCTATTCTAACTAAAACTAGGACAAAACTGACTATGTAATATTTCAAACAATATCATCCTTTACCTAGTTAAATGTAAACCATAATATTCAATATGTTATGATAACTATTTCTATTTATCAATACACTACAAGGGGACATATTATCGAAAGCAAACAAAAGTCCTACATTCCTGTAATTCGATTTGGGTACTGAATTCTACGATGCCAGCTTTCAGGCCCTCATGAGAAAGTACAACATCAAACACTACTACAGCACGTACACGAAGATGAAAGTGGCCATAGCTAAAAGAGTGATACGCACGTTGAAAGAGGAATTTTTCGATTATTCCAGTTTGAACGGCACCTACAAGTGCTGGACATTATGCCGGACGTTGCCAAACATTATTATTATTAGTGCAAACATCGGCATGAAACCGTGTGACGTCACCAATGACTGTAAAGAAAAGGTGTACAAGTTTGCGTATGATTGGGCGGGACATGCTGGCCAAAAAAAGTTCAAAATTAGATACCTTGTGTGAATTAGCAAGGACAAACATGTGTTTGAGAAGGGGTATAGACCCAATTTAAAGTCGTCAAAGTGAAAATCACCCAACCAATCACGTACTTGATGGAGGATTTGAAGGAGCGACCAATCAGCGATACTTCCTACGAACAAGAATTACAAAAAAAGAAAAATTCCGATGTCTTTCTAGTGGAGAAAATCATTAGATGTAGGGGTCGGAAAGTCTTGGTGAAATGGCTGGGTTTCAGCAACACGTACAACAGCTGGATAGATGCAACAAGTCGCTTGTAATTCAATGGAGAATTGATATATTTTTCTGTTAAATTGGGGGCCTTCCAGGTCCCTTTCCGGCTGACTGCGAAATACTTCAAATTGTTGAACCAGCGGCACGATGAGTCAGTCTATCATCATACTTGGTGTTGCTGATTTGGACCGTGTTTGTGACATGTATAACGACGCCATCAAGAAGGAATGATTTTACGTGTTTAGCGCCACCTATCAGCTCTAAAACACACAAATTTTGTCTGTGCAATGTAGAATGAGTTTTTTTCAGAATTTCGTGCCTACAGTGAGACTTGTGTGCGCAATCTCACACACCATCTTCTTCAGCCTGTCATTCAGCATGTTCAAGTGGGCTATTTTCGTCTCATCAATCGGCTCTACGCTAACCTAACTGATCCGAATGTGACCGACAAGACCACCCAAATCAAACTCGATTGGGACGTTCTCATGGACTTTGAATCACACACGTATGGAGAGAGTGCCACAGTGCAAGTTTTCAAAGACGATGACACCTTCCTCTACTTGACGGAGCTCGAAATTCAGGAAACCCTGCATTTGGATGCCACATTGTTGGCGGGAAGACTCGAATATTTATTGAATATGAACTTTTGTCAATATTATCATGCTATTGTAGCCAGTTCCGAAGTTCTTGCTAGAAACAATGATTTGACATTTGACGAGGCTATAAATTTGTGTACTATATCGTGCAGCAGTATGAAGCAAGACTCAATAATGAGAACTTTTTGATAAAAAACGTGCTGTTTTTCCACTTGAGAATGGGTACTTTTCTCAATCGAAAAATCTGCTGTTTTTCTTCTCAAAAAGGGGTACTTTTTTGATATAAAAACGTGCTGAAAAAAGCATCATCTCTATCATCAAAAAACAATGCACTTTTTGATTGAAAAATTGATACTCTTTTTCATTCGTCCCACAAAAGAAAAGTGGATAAAATTCATTTTATACATCTATTGATACAATAAGTAATAATACATTCATAGTTTTCCACAATTCCACCATTAATTTTTTAAATAGTGTTGCATGGCCTTTCTGAAGGCTTTCAAACAAGTTTGACACAGACGTACTCCTTAGTACGGTATAGTACTGGTTCAACAATACCCAATAGACATCTTCAGTGATATGTATAGACCAGTCTTCGGTTCTTATTTTCGGTCTATGGCTTCAAATTCTCGTGTGTACTCGAAGTGCGTTGAAATGTGGAAAGGTCGATCGCATCAAGCCTGGTCTACTGATTTGTCGGCGGTCTACATTTTGACAATATTCTCCGTGATTGACCAAAGCAAAGGTGAAGTCTCAACAAATTGTGATAGTGATGATGCGGCTCTGATGATTTCTTGATAACTCAAATTTTGCAAAGTGTCTGCCATGGCGGGCTGAAACAATTACATATTCATAAAACTGTAACGCCCCCATGGTAGAGTATCATGAGAGCAGGCAATTAAACACCGTTTGTCGTCATGTGGGCTCCGAGCGATATTTATTTGCTCACCACTAAAAAAGTTGTGCGCAAAAGAGCGATTACATCGTTGAGATATGATTTTTTCAAGTTGATTTTCCAACTATTATACATAGTCGTCAAAAGTGATTTCATTTTGGATAACGCTATATTTCACTCCTTTTGATTTTTTGATGTATTTTTAAATTCGGGCTGAAAAATTTTTTGTATCTAATCTAATGTATGGTTTGAGCCAGGCTGATGGGTCAAATTGTAGCATTTTGTCTAAGTACAAGTCCTTGCGTCAGTGCTCGTTTCAATGCCCTTTAGTGTACAACAAAGTTTTCCTTGTTCTACAAGGCGGTCATTAATTCGGTAAATTTTGAGCCTGGTGGAGTACGGTGTTCGGCGCCCAATGGAAAAGCTTTGTGCTTGTCATGTAAGTGTTTGGAGTACTCCAAATCGACTTCAAGAATATAGCCAATTGCCGAAGTGTCTGACACTTCGAGAATATACAAATCGGCAGCATTCTCAAGCCATTTGAACCCCAGTACGGAAGATATTCCATGATGACTCACGCATATAAATTATTCACATCGAGATATGGCAAACAAGTGGAGGTCTGAGTCATCCATGTATCTATTATTTGCCGTGGGACACCTGTTACAGCACCGACTTTTTTCCCCGCGAAATCCTCGCTCGATGAACATGAGCATATCGACTTCCTTCAAAATCTGCAACTTGCACTGAGTGTACTCCAACATGCACGACCACGTATAGCCGGGTATGGTGTAATACCACGCGGGGTCCGGGACATATGTCTCGTGACCAACATTTCGAAAATTATCGACATTATTCCCCAAGAATAATATGTCCGTTTTCATGTACAAGTCGGAGTACTCGCCCAGTGTTCTCAAGTTGAACATTTGCCACACGTTCTGCGCATGTTCGTATTCTGCCTTGCTAATGTGACAATCGTTCAACTTGTTGTAGAAATGATAAAAGCGCCAGCAAACATCCAACTTTCAACTTTTTCATCGAATCGACGAAATCGTATGGGAATACGTCCTTTCGAGTGAACAATTCATTGTTCACAGGCAACAAACCGACTCGCCCCGCCCCCTCTTTGCTAGATCTTGATTGATAAAATGGCAGTCTGGATAATTCTTCATAGAAATTATGAAAAACTATCGACACCATGAAAGATTTTTTGTATGACAAGTTGCACTGCGCATGCGAATATACGTGAAAGGCACCAGTGTAGTGATTATGGTCTTTCACAATTTTGTCGCCAGATTTCCATGGTTATCTCAAATGTGGCAACATGGCGCGCTCACCTGATGAGGTGATACGGGAATTATATCCAGAGTTGTGGCTTCGATAATTTTGGCTATGTCCCTCATTTGTTGCGCAAACCAATCCATCGAATCACAGCCTCGATGGCTATCGTAAAATGAGAAATTGTCGTCAAACGCAAACGAAGTAAAATCCGGCAGTAAACGCAATATGTTATTGGGACTTTTCCGTCTGAGAAGTGCACCCGGCAGTATGTTCGAACGGTTTCAAAATCGTCTGGAAATCCACATAGATTACAAAGGGCACTCTCTCTTTATGTACAAAGTCCCGAAATTCCACGTGATCATAGTGAGGGAACGAAATTTTACATGTGTTTGTTTTTTGTCAATCAACCGTATGATTATCCAATTTTTCTTCACTTGAAAAATAATTCAAACACCTATCTCAAATGTATTTTTCATCGGCATGTTTGCTGAGTTGTGCACTGAGCAACCTGGACATATCCTTGATGTAACAAAAGTGATAGCGTATACCACTTTCATCGTCTATATCTGGTACTGCTTCGTAATCATTCAATTTTGGGTGATATTCATTTTGAGTAAATTGATGTGTTGTGCTGGATCAATTCCAACGTGTACACATTTACGAAAATGTTGTTCATTTTCTCGAATTCCGCAATTTACCTTAATTTCATCGGAAATTCCATACTTGTCAAATTTGGAATACTTGAATAGTGGGGATAAGATGATGTTCTGTCTGTATTTTTCCCTGATTCAGTGTGATACAAAGCCGAAACTATGGCCCAAGCGAAACATGCATCATCATCATTTTTGATGTTCATACAAGCTTTTTTCTTGGCAATGGATTTTGTCAACTTGATGTAAGACGAACCGATGCCGAAGCCGGATTTGTTTGTATTTATTTCCAAACTAAAAATTTTTTTGGACTCCAGCCACTCTTTCGGCGAATTCGGATAATTTGTTTTGCACCTGATCTATAATGTTTTCGAGGAACCAACCCTTCAAATCACTACCCCTATCAATCACAGAGTTTTTGGTGCTAAACTATTTGAAGTCGATTTTTTGTTCCTCATTCAAATTATTTTTCACAAATTCCCCGCAAAATGTCGTATTAACTTCAATCGTATGGTGTTTTTTCAATCAGGTTTTTAATCGTCGTTTGAATAAGGTACGACAATGATGATTAAACGAGAAGCAAATGGAGACTTCAAATCCTTCCACCTGACTCGTGATGATATTTTGATTTAACCCCTTCGCCCACATGAAGAGCTTCCAAACCTTTAATGGAATTACGAATTATTTTTGAATTGCCTGCCAAAGTTTGGAGTCTGCGTAAGGTCCCAATCCACTCCTCAGCCGATATGGCACTAGTCAAAAGACTAGCGGATTTTTTGCAATGTGCAAGCCATGTTTTTTGCTCATTGGTGGTGAATTTTTCTAACAGATATCTTTTCGCCTTTTTCAAAGTTTTGATCATATCAGCGGCCAAATTGGCAATAGCATTGAAAGTCATTTTCATTCAAAAATACAACACATAAAAATATAAGAAAAATTATCGAAACATCGAGAAAACTCACTTTGTATGTGGAAAAGAAGCACTACGCTTTGGCTTTCTCGAACAGCTGCTGCGGGTGCTGGTGCTTACTGGACTTGTGTTCGCCCCTGTAGATGAGTACGTGCTGAGATTCGACGAGGATTGCCTCTCCGAATCTAGTGGTTTTCACCTCCGCGTCCAATATCAATTGGGGCTCGTCCAACGGTAACTCGGCCAACTTCTTCAACTCCTTCCTGCAGGCCAAACCAACCTTGTTAATTTCATCAAGGTGAGACATCTGCGAAGGATCGAAATACTTGACTGAAATATCCAAACCACATATTTTTTCATTCATACTATATAGAAATAATAATAATAATGATAATAATGATAGATTTTATTGATAGTAGTACATACATGCAAAATACAGAAAGTAACAAAACGTGTTCGACAATGTAACATGTAAATACTATCAAAAGGCAGGATTCAGTCTCTCACTAGGTCGTAGGCCTGGTTCGAGCTTGCTCTTCCATCCCACCAGAAAAAAAAAATGTAATAAAGTTCTCTAGTGAATGAATAAATATAAGGCAACAATTAATTTAACGTAAGGGTAGTTTATTATCAAGCAGAAGTTGTTTCAGTTCCCGTTTGAATCCATTGACGGAACGAGGTTTCAGTGGTGTTGGTATCCTATTGTACAGCCAGGCTATATGGAATGGGAAGAAGCTACGAAAAAGAGATGTTTTGTGAATGGGCGGTGTGAGCAAGATGCTTGAATCTCAAATTTAAATTGTGTACATCCGTTCTGTAGTTAATTTTTTCATGGAGATAACTGAGTTTGATAGTCGTGACACTCTTATGAAATAACGTACAAGAGTGAAAAATTCTGCGAGTTTTCATGTTCATCCATCCGAGAGTTTTCGGTGGTGGGAAATGTGTTGGCGTCTATTTGTACAAGTTATGAATCTAATACATAAATTTGGTCCATAGACCACATCAGCAAAATTTGCGTGTGATAACACGATAGCATCACATAACAGTTTTTTGGATTTTATGTTCAGCACATCTCTATTAGAGTTAAGTGATTTGAGATTGCAATATCTTCGTTTAAGAATATGTGATGTGTGTAGTGAGAATCTGAGAGAATGGTCAAGTATCAGACCAAGGTTCTTTATTTTTTCTTTTAGAGGAAGTTGCAGGTTCTCAAGAGAGAATTGATGTGATCAACGTACCGTTTTCTCTTGGCAAATCTGCCGAAGGGCATAACAAAAGATTTCAAATGGTTGACCTTGAGACAATATTTATTCGAAATCCCCATCAAAGCCTTCAGATCTTCATTGATTTGTTGGCAAGCTGAAATGACAGATTCTTCATCAAAATGTTTATAAATTTGGGTGTCATCAGCGTAACCATAAATATTTGTATAAAGCAGGCATTCCGAAAACTGAGGTGTATAGATTACAAAAAGAAGAGGTCCAAGAATGGAACCCTGAAGAACACCATTTTTTGTAGTGAGAAACTCTGAGTTTCTGTTATTCAAAATGACGGATTGGGATCGCTCAAATATATAATTATTCAGTAGCCTTACAACGTTATCAGAAAATCCGAGGTATGATAGCAGACACAAAAAAGATGGTGGTGAATTCGATTGAAAGCTTTTGAGAAGTCTATCAAAACCAATATACTAAGATTATTGGCATCTGATGCAGCGTGTATATCATCCACAACTTTCAACGTGGCAGTAGTGCAACTGTGGTCAGCACGAAAGCCTGATTGAGAAGGAGGTAAAAGATTATGTGAGTCAAGATAATTTTTTATTTGAAGATTGACAATTTTTCAAACAATTTAGAGGTAGCGCATAAGATACTTATTGGACGAAGATCATTAAGATTTGATGGGTTTGATATTTTGGCCAATGGAATCATGTGAGCTTTCTTTCAAATCGAGGGGTAAACATTCTCTCTGATACATGTATTGAAAACACGTGGGTGCTGCAAGGCAAGAGAAGAGGGCAACAGTACAATAGCATACTGGCAGATATTTTATCGGGGCCTGCGGCGTTGGATTTCGAAGAGAGCAAATATTTAAAAATTTCTTGTGCATCCGTTTCGTGTAGATGGAAATCTGAATTGATTTTTTTATTACTGGAAAAAAATCCATTATACCCCTATTTGGAAACGAGTTATCGTTCAGGAATTGAAATTGCTGACTTTCTACAGTTCTTTCCAGACATTTCCGCTATTTCTCACTTTGAACTCAAAATACGCTTTTTTTTCGAGTTTGATGGTACGATTGGTAAGGTTTCTCAGTTCTTTATAGTATACCCAAGAGTGTACGGATATGGATTTTTTATGTCTGACAAAAGCTCTGTCTCATAAGGAGTTTCAAGTTTTCAGTCAACCACAGTGCTCGTTTTTTTGTGACTTTTATCGTTCTTACGGAAGCATGCCTATCAAAAGTGTTGATGAGAATTGAGAGCGTCAACCTTATCATCAATGTTGTGAAGATTGTAAATAGATTGTAGGTCGGCCTTTGAGAGATCGTGAGTAAATAAGTCCTTATCGAAAATCTCTATAAGTATATTGGAAGCCGATACGAGCAGTGTTCACACAGCTAAATGTACAAGATATCAGGCAATGATCGGAGAAAACACTACAATCCACAATAGCACAGGAACATCTAGCGTTCGAATCCCCTCCCTCCTCTAACCCGCCCGCAGTTAACCACGTTATTCGACATGACAAAGACCCACTAAAAACCCGATAAGTTATAGTGAGATGCGAAACATGCCCCATTCCCGATCATCGCACTGAACTTCTTGGAATTTGTTTGTTTATCAAACAAAAAACCGTTGATTTCATTGCACACGGCCCCGACAAATTCGTTTCCGTTATGGTTCTCACGCTGAAATTGACGAAAGATTAAAATTGGAATATCTTGGCCCCCGAGGCTCTAGCGGATCCCATTTTCTCTGGTGACGTTCCTCGTCAATGTCCCCAACCTTCCGCACTTCTCCCCAGCTGATTTCATTTACCCAATTCTACGTTTGTTTTGCCTCACGATTTTTAATTGACGAAATATTGGGCCCCCAGGGCACTAGCGCACCCCCTTTCCGGTGGGGACGTTCCTCGGTGGAGCCTCCGGCCTGTGGCACCAAAGTGTGGCCAGTCGGCGTGAGTCGAAAATCAAGGTTATGTCACGAAAATGAGGTGAAACAAACTTTGTCTATCTACTCTCGTATTTTACCTTTTGCAAAATAGTCGGCTATAAGAGCCGAATAGAGGTCAAACTTCACCCATCTGCTTACTGGATGAAACATACTTCTTATGGAGTTTCAAAAATAGACGAATACTCCAGAAATGGATTTCCTATTGAAATGTGGCCATGACTATATACAGTGAGTTCTGTAGTGTGTAGTCTATTAACGCACAGTAGTTCTGAAAGCAACGAAGGTTGAGAAAAAATCAATCGTTTACACCTCGTTTTATACTGAATCAGCATTCTTGATTGGAACAAAACGGAAATAGTCAAATGGCCAGAAAAATCAATTGCTATCGGTTTGCTTACGGTTTGACTTACTCAAAATGGCAGCACAAAGCAAGAGCTCATATGGAACCTGCTTGGAAAAGAGAACGTTTCGAAGCAAATTTCATATTTATAGAGACGCGTAGCCTTCGTAGTAAACGGTAGCAAACTGAAGAAGAACGACAAAAAGTCCGTTCTTACATTTTACAATTGAAACCCAGCTTATTTCTGACGTTATTTTGAAACACATAAAAAAAAACTGAAAGTACATTTCCATTGACACTTTTTAAACGTAATGAAATGTAATGAAAATCTGGGAACGGCATCATATTTTTTTATATCTTTCAAAATAAATTAAAATCAATATCGAAAATATTACTTTATTGAAAATATCTTGAATTCTGGAAGAGATAGCCCAATTCTGTAAACTTCCTATGAAAGGTCTTTGGAATGTGCTACTTTTCCTTCATACAACCATCACTTTAACTCCAAACGTTTCTGAGATCAGAATGCTATCCCATCCTTATCTTGGACACACTGTTTATACATTATTTGAATGTATATATTTTGTTTTGTGTACCACTACTATAATCCTCACTAAATATTTTTCCAGTTATACCTTTTTGCGGAAAAAATAGGCCATTCTACTTGTCTGGTGACAACATCACCATTCCGGAAATTATTATAATTGTGAGAGAGGTTGGATGACAAAAATCCTATTTTCCAAATATTCAAAATCCAAAATATCTGCTACCCTTTTGAAAGTTTTGAGGAGAATTCCAAATATTGTATTTACCCTCCTAGTCACCCCAATCCTAAAATTACCAGAATGATGAAAAATAACTGAATTTTTGATGTAACGTATAACTATAATAACATTTTTCTCAAGTACGGACCCTCACTTTCAACGAGCATTTCTGAAACATTCCAAATTCAATAATAAAAAAATTATTTTACAGATACTTGAAATAAAACAATATATATATTAGTCATGTCAATGTGTGTCAATTTTTACGTTTATTCCAGAAATTCAGATGGCCCGTGGCGAGACCCATAGAAGAAGACGAAATCCTTCTAGTCGAACTGTACTTCCGAAATCGCTTATTTTCCGATAAACTAATTGGTTCCTACCGCATGGTCTTACAGAAGGCAGTGAAGGATGGGAAATTATCAATTTCTGACAGCCTACTAGATGCCAACAATAAAGTTGTACCAGTAAGTATAATATATAAATTCCATATATCGCTCACAGAAAGTAATCACCTGTGGCAATATTTGTAACATATTGATATTGGTTTTTGTAAAGGGATTCTCGAACATTCAATATCGATAACAGGAATTTATGAGGGAGAAATCTATTTTATGAAAGAAGTATTCGGCACACGTCCCCCTGTAATCCTGGTAGAAAGCTGCCAAAATGGCCAAGTTCATGTCGGGCAGAGGGCAAATCGCTTCATCATTTGTAGTCCAAAAGCCAGTGACGAATTTCGGTTTTTATTTTCCGATTCTGAAGTTCATGTCGAACAGAGGGCAAATCAGTTCATTATTTATAGTCCAAAAGCCAGTGACATTTTCGGTTCTTATTTTCCTATTCAGCAAACGTAGATAGAATTAGTCGGTTAGTAATTCCAAGCTATTTCTTTTTAATTAGGACAGGGGTTTTTTGATGGGTTGAGGCGAAAAATGTGTTAGAACATAGGTATGCATTCACTGTCTTTTTTTTCCAAAGATGAAAAAATTCTAGAAGTGGGAGGTATACTGAAGCTAGGTAAAGAACATAGTTTACGAAATTTATTTCATTTGATCTCCAAAGACTACGGAAATATCGCCTATCAATTTATTGAAAAGCTCAATAAGTGTGAGAGATAATTAATTGACCCGCCAGAAACAGTTTCTCTCTCCCACTCATTGGGCTCATGGATAAAAAAGTAGGCGATATCTCCGTAGCCTTTAGAGATAACAGCATCACCTTGGAATTGTTGGATTTCTCATAATCATCCCTAACCGATCATGTAATGATATACAGGGTGTCCTATTCAAAAAAATCAATTTCTAAGTCGCTAAGCTTTTTTTAAACTCTCTTTGTGAATGAAATTCAAACCATTGAAAAGATCGAATGAAATCCTACAATTTATGGGTTCTACATTTTTTTGTAATATGTGAAATAAAGAAGTTATGGGAGGGGACGACGGACTTTTGGTTTTGATCTTTACTGTATAACATATATATTTAATATTCCTATTTTATTTATGTGTTCATCAGTAGTACAATAGTCAGTAATGCAGTTTCACTTCAAAATTAGCAGAGTGTAGATTATATACCTAGTTGTTTTGTTCTTTATGTCGTGGTTGTGACTTTCTGAGTTCAAAGGGCGGTCCCCCAGTCATAGCACCAGGTGGCAAATCACCTATAGTTGCATGCAGTATGTTCCCCGTATTGTGCAGATAGCCAAGGCCGCATTCCAGAGTGCGTTTTCATCGGAGATCTCACGCTGAACACCGAAATTCCGCTGAAAACTGCATTTTTATTCAAGATATCATGAACTTGAAAGTATGTGCTCTTTACCATTTTTATTCAGTTATAATTGTACCTTTGGCTTTGATATTGCTAATAAATATACGTCATAACTCGTAATTTTGATTTTCGAGTATTCGAAATCTCCCAAACTCAGCTGGCGCAGTCGTTTAAGGATCAGCACCGGCTTTTCGCGGTCTTATTTCGACGTTTACCCAATGCTACTTCACGAACCGGGAGATTTTGAACGAAATCATCGGAGTTATTTCCAAGTATATATAGGAACTATTTAACTTTTATCGAAAATAAGTGATTCGAACTATAAACATTTTGGATCATCAGTGCCAAATAATTGGATTATCAGTGCCAAATAATTGGATTATCAGTGCCAAATAATTGGATTACCAGGACCAAACGAATAATTGCCCATCCATTCGGACCAATGAGGATCATATTTTTTTTTAATGTAAGTGATTGCTCATTTCCTTATTTTCCCATTATCATTACTACCCATTATTTTTCGAAATATTTATGTCTGATATTGATTAACTTGCCGCTCGCATTTCAAATATGAATCTCGAAAACAACACAATTGAAAATAATTCAGAAGACGAAATCCACGAAATGGCCGCATTAAAAACTAGCTACCTGGATGCTATTCCAAAATTCGAAGGAAAACCTGCAGAACTTGCTGATTTCATCGAAGCTTGTGACCTTACCGTTGATCAAATCTCCCAACCGGTTGAACCAACCGCATTTATCAACAAATTTTTGGTAACCTGCATCAAGTCATGGCAGGAATTTCGGGATTTACTCCATACAAACTTTGCTGATCAACCGGACGGAAATTCACTACTCATAGATCTCATGCTTCTAAGACAAGAATTGAACGAATCGCCCCAAAAATTTGGATCCTGATGTCAAAATGTAAGAAGCCTACTTCTTTCGAACCTCGCATGCAACGCACCAATTGCACAAGTGAGAGCTGTCAAGATCACTTTATACGACAACCTTACATTGAAAGCCTTCCTCACCGGACTGAAAAACCACTTGGATCGATAATTCGTTCAAGAGGACCAGCAAATATTGAAACTGCACTCAAGTTTTATGCGAACAAAATATTTCTTACGCAAGAAACAGAACGAACCTAGAACACCCCACCAAATTTCAGCAACTTTCAAACAAGAAATCAACCATACAGACCCATCCAAGGATCTCCACAAAACCACCTTCAGGTCAACCTAATTGGAATTCCATCCAACCTTAAGGCAGCCAACAATTTCGACCACCTCAAAAGAATGTTTTCCAGTCCAATTCATATCGACCACTCTATAGACCAACTCCTATAGACACATCTTCGGGAAAAAATATCCAGACGAAACCTTAACCCAATTTTGTTGCAGACGAACTATTTTGGCAAGAAGATAGAGACCAATCGGCGGAATATCAAGATATTCAATACGACCAATATTATCCAGCTGATCAGGTAGAAGATAACTACTACCCAGAATATACCAATAAAATAACACAGCCTCAATATGAAAACAAATTACACAAAGATCAAAATTTTCATATTACCCCATCGAACAATCAAACAACATAGTGATCGTCAATGCAATAATAATTTCCAAACTTCCATATATCATCATATCAGAAACTAACACAAAATTCATGATCGATACCGGACCCACAAAAACACTCAGCCCAAATGTTGCAAAATCCTTCTACCCTCACCACATTGAAGAAGATCATTTCCAAATACAGTCTGCCCACAACACCTCTACACACAAATTTAGTATAACTATACCACTACCAAAAATTTTTGAAAGACAAGATATTGTCCAGAAATTTTATATGTTTGACTCCAACCCGAAATATGATTCATTGGAACAGACTAACTCCGGAATATTGGACCAACTATCCTGAGCCTGAGCAAAAACGCCCTCGTCAAGAAAGAATTTCGACAAAGATCAAGCTGGCCCAAAACGAACAATGCAATCAAGAAAGTCAATATTCCATCTTGAATTATTGCCAAGAACAGAAGACATCATGGAAATACCTGTCAACAAAACCATCAATAAAAAAGTGATACAATTCAGAAAATTCCATGAATTGGAGATGCCAGCAGAATACGTGTTGGTGAAAAATCAGAAAGCTTTCACGACGTTACTCAATCCAACAAATCAGAAACTCTCTTTCGATCTATTTGAACTTCGAGGTCAATAATTTTGACGAACCAGAAATACCACTAAATGAAAACGACTATGAGAACCTTCAAAATGAAAACTTGAAGAACTTACTATTAGAACACATGAATCATGAAGGAAAACTAGCGATTCAACAACTCTGGTTTGAATAAAAGGACATATTTCACTGCGAACAAGTTCCTCTTACTTTCAATAACCAAATAAAACACAATATTAAATTGACGGACATTACCTCAATATCCACCAAATCTTACAGATACCCTCAAGTGCACCAAGAAGTTCGATCCCAAATTCAGTCGATGCTACTGCAGGGAATTATACGACCATCTACGTCACCATGGAGCTCACCTATATGGGTAGTACCCAAGAAAATGAACGCTTCTGGAAAGAAGAAATAGAGACTGGTAAAAGATTATAGAAAGCTCAACCAGAAAACGGTGGAGGACAAACATCTGCTTCCTAACATAACGGATATATTGGATTAACTTGGGAGAAGCCAATATTTCACTACCCCTGATATTGCTTCAGGCTTCCACCAAGTTCAAATGGAAGAACGTGAATCGAAAAAACGGCATTCAGAATGGAAAATGGTCACTAAGAGTACCAACGCATGCCATTTGGATTGAAGAATGCTCCAGCGACGTTTCAACGCGTAATGGACAACATCTTACGAGGCATACAGAATAAGAAGTGTTTAGTTTATCCTAACGACATTGTTATTTTTTCAGCATCCTAACAAGAACCCCTAGAATGTCTGAGAGAATTCTTCGAAAGATTGAGGCACCCAAACTTCAAGATTCAACTCGATAAATGTAAATTTCTGAGGAAAGAGGTCGCCCACCTTGGGCATATCATCACGCCAGAAGGGGTCAAGCCAACACAGGAGAAGGTGAAAGCCGTCCAACATTTTTCTATACCGAAGGCACAAAAAGGAATGAAGGGTTCCCTGGGCTTACTTGGCTATAATCGAAGATTCATAAAATACTTCGCTAAACTCACCAAACCATTGACCAGATGCTTGAAGAAAAATGCCAAGGTCATTCATTCATCAGAATTTTTTGAAAGCTTCGAAAATTTCAAGAAAATCATATTAAATGATTAAATATTACAATTTTCTGATTTGGAGAAGACAAATCAGTTGCATACGCATCGAGAACACTAAACGACACCAAACAGAAATATTTAAAGATTGAGAAGGAGCTACTTGCTATCATCTGGGCCACGAAGACTTGTCTCCATTTTTTCATACGAAAAAAGATCACCATCTACACCATCTACACCATCACCCACTTCAATGGCTTCTCTCTCTAAAAGAACCTAATATAAAATCAGCCAGATGGAAACTAAGCCTCGAAGAGTATGACTATAATGTGGTATATAAAAAGGGCAAATACAATACAAATGCCTATGCCCTTTCCAGAATACAAGATGACATCGACGTCAGATCGACACAAGTTGAAATAGATTCCGAACTAGATCAATTGCTTGACGATTTAGCGAGTGGGGACTTAGACCTCCGCAGCCAACTGAACACTCTGAACAACGGATCTAGATAATCAAGAGGGACATTATCAGTTACCAGATTCACCACCTGAAATCCCAGAAAAAATTGAATTCACAATTCCAGTACAACCAGAAACTACACCAGAAAATATGGAAATAACTGTGAATTCCAGACATGATTCAGACCCACCAAACAGCATATCAATCATTCAGGATGCAAACATTCGTCATTCGACGAGAGGAAAACAAGTCATCTTCCATGCCCAAATATCACAAGACAACAACGAAGATAAAATCAAAACTTTTTAGAACCACGAACTGTGAACCACGAAAAAAATACTTCTGTATGACATTCAATAAAGATCACCCGATTTTGATAAGGTGCATGAATGGAACAATAACCATAGAAGACCCTAACTAACCATCGCGGTATAAATGAAACTTACAAAAATATTAATAGGAAATATTTTTGGCCCAACATGAAAATTTCATCAATTCTTGTTTGGTATGTGAGAAAACTAAATACGAAAGACATCGACCCATAATACCTCTCAGAATTACGGAGACCGCAACGAAACCCTTTGAGAAATTGAATTCCGATCTATTCACAATCAAAGGTCAAATATTTTTCACTATAATGGACGAATTCTCTGAATTTGGTCAAGTGTACCCAGTACAAAGCAAGAATGCTATGGAAATACTGTTATTTTCGAAACTTTGGACTACCAGAATCTATAACGTTCGACTCCGGAACAGAGTTAGAAAACAAAACTGTTTCTTCACTTTTAAAATTGCGCAAGGTTAATGTACACTTTACCACACCCCAACATCCTCAGTACAACGGATTAATTGAAAGATTACATGGGACAAGACTCATGGCATACACTGTGAATGGCTACAACTCGATCAGCTTTTGGAACTTTTATATGGACATACCGCTTCAAGGAATCCATATGATATATTTCACCAATACTACGGACAGTACGTGGAAGATCATCAAAAGAGAATATCTTTGACCTGTGTCAAAGAAAAACTACAAAGCAATAAAACCAGGACGGTAACGAATCGAAACCATAAAGGAACAAACCAAAATGTTCCTAAAGTCGGAACTCAAGAGTTTGAGAAGAATCCAGAAAGCGAAAGAAAAGAATAAAAAAACGCAAAATACAGTCTGAAGACTGAAGACAATACCTGCATTAAAGATAATTCCGAAAATCAAACCCGCAGAGTACATTTTGACCATCTTAGAGACCCTATTGTTTCAGATCCACTTGCCGCACCTTCGGAGTGGAGTAACAACAATAAAAATAACAGAAAACCCAGGATTGCTACCCCAAAAGCTTGGTACAGCCGAAAACATCTGCTGGACCTTCATTAAAAATTCAAAACATAATCAATCAAATGTAAACCACTTAACATCTTAACATCTTGGAAAAAATGGGATTAACCACCACAGAGAGCTAAATTATATAAACCTAATGGACAATCTCTCCACCGAAATTCGAAGAAAACTGACGCAGATATCCCCAACAGTTCCCAACCGTGAACCGTAAAAGACGTGTACTGATCAATTTTATGGGCAATGTCGTAAAGGCAATAATAGGAAATCTGGGTGAAGAAGATGGATTCGAAGAAGCCATCCAAAAACTTCAAGAACAACAACAAACAAAGGATGCTATCAGAAAAACAAATTTCACTCACTACAATTCATCAATACGGACGATCGTGACAAACCAGTTAAATATTCAAACAAAATTTTTGCAAATTGAAACAGCCATCAGAAAACAGTACCTTAAAAATACTGACACATACGAATTGTTGAACTCGAATATTGTTTTTAGGCAAATGACAGTTGCCATGGATGCCATCATAAGAATACTGGAAGACCTAGAAACAGCAATTGCCTTTGCTAAGATTGGAGTGCTTCATCCATCCATCATAGAAGTCGATGACCTGTTAGAAGAGTTGACGTTTATCTCTCACCATTTAGAAGATGCCGTCCTTCCATACGAACCGAGCCGAGATATAACTACCATCTTCGAAAAGATAACGAATATAAAGGCCTACTAAAAACATGCTGAAATAGTATTTATCCTTGAAGTACCAATTACAGAACAATCTAGATACAATTACTACCACCTTTACTCCCTTCCCCTCGAAACAAAACATATTTTTCAAATCATAGTCCCTAAAACTAAATTATTTTCTCTCAACGAGCCATGAATTTATCCCCGGAGAAGCCCTTTGTACTTTCCAAAATGGAACCCAGTGGATCTCCAGACTCCGTGTGAAGTACAACTCATTCGCTACACCAAGAATAAACTCATTCACTCTTCAGCTGAGTAATATAAAATGTTTCAAATAATAAAACTCGCTTACTTGAATGTGAGATCTCTGTAACCTAGGATAAATGATCTACGTGATCGTTTAGATAGTATGAACTACACAGTGTTAGGACTGAGTAAAACCTGGCTCATCTCACAAGTGGAGAGTAATCTCTGTAAAATTCAGGACTACAAGATGGTCAGAAAAGATCGTAAGCACGGACGTGGTGGAGGCATAGCCCTGTATATTCGAAAAAACATACAATTTGCACTAGTTCCTGCTCTTGGTGACATAGAACAACTTTGGGTGAGTTTCAAAATTAATGAAATAAAAATCTGTGTCGGTACTGTGTACAGGCCGCCTGACTTTTCTACTAACGATTTCCTTGATATTTTGAAGAATAATTTGTCAACCCTTATTCCTGAATATGATGAAATTTTCTGTCTGGGGGACCTGAACATCGATGTTCTGAATGATACCTCTGCTGCGAGGGAAAAACTAACTTCAATGCTCGAAGCACTTGTGGAGCATCCTACTCGTGTCACTCTCAGTACAGCAACCCTCATTGACCTTATCATTACCACTAACAATGAACACTTCGTAAATACCACGGAAGTAGTACCAGTCCCGCATATTTCTGATCATGATTTAACTTACGTGGAACTCGAAGAAAATAAATCAGAATGTAAATATTCGTAGCTTCACAAATTTTAATTTGGATGATTTTTATTCGGATCTTTGTAGGATACGATTTTTCAGTCTATATGTTATGACAGATGTTAATAATAAAGTAAATTTTCTGAACGACAATATCCTAAATGTCCTTAATATATATGCGCCCCTAAAAACTGTTCACGTAACCAAAAAAAATTCACCCTAATATAAAATTGTTGATGAACCTCAAGAACAGAGCACGAGTCAAATGGAAGAGGGCGAGAAATGAAAATCACAATAATTATTATAATGAAAAAAAGTCTATTCCAAACATGTTTCACGGGTAAAAGGCACAAATAAAATTTGAATAGATTAGGAAAACTTGAATCTAAAGTCAAATAAATCTAATATACCGGAAGACCTGAAGGATTCCAACGCCTAAAATGAGTATTACTCAAACGGAATTCCTACCATATCCGTAGATCGAGGAGTAGTAGAATTTTAAAGGGAAAACCTTCTGAATCCCAACACCAATCCATTCCATTTTAATGTGTTTTCCTTTAATTATCCCTTTTATTACCCACATTATTAATTTTTGCTTAATTAACTGTGTCTACCCCTATTCCTAAAAAAAAACGCGCAGTAGTTTTTAATGATCTGCGCCAACATTTTCAAAGGTATTAGAAAAATTCGTTGAACTTCATCACATCACAGTTGTGAAACTGTACTGTTGAACGTCACCGATGACATTTGAAAGTACTTAGTATCTAACACTGCTGCTATCTCTGCTAGAATATATATACACATCATTTAAGTGAAATTTATTCATATTTATTACTCATTAATAAAAAACCGACAGAACAACTGTCAAATAATGTTTCAAATAATCTTTAAATAATTCTTCTAACAATTCAATAAGAAATATGCTCGCCCTTCTGAGTTGGTACAATTGGCTGATTTACTCACAAGCAGAGGCCAAATCGTGGGCTCTACCTGTCAAACTTCAATTCATAATTTTCTTCTTTCAATGTCATATGCCATTTGTCTGTTTCCTAACCAAGATGATAATCACGTTCTGAGTATTTCCACACGTGGAAATTATTCATAGAAATTTTAAAATGTTTGTGTTAATTGACTAATTATTTTAATTATTGACCTTTTAATGTTATTTTATCATTAACTTCATGTTTCTCATTCGATAATGTTGTATCACTTTCATCACATCATTTTGCAATCAACCTCCATTTTAGTATACATTTCGCTTAATAATTGTAGCTTTCCTGAATATAACAGTAACCACTATTGAAATATTGGAAATATAGTGTTAAAAGAGTACATGTTTTGCTTGCTGCTCACCCAAATAATCTTCCCAATTGCATCCTAACTAGTCAGCAAAGACTACCGTTCTACTATACACATATATATACATAATATATATCTCCCCTCTTCTCTTTTTTGCTACCCGAGCTTTCGCAAACATCACAGTTGTGAAACTGCACTGTTGAATGTCACCGATGACATCATAAGGGGGATTGATGCTGAGTAAATTTTACTAAGGTTGTCAATGTCTGTTTTTTTGTTCATGTTATTTGTTTGTATCTTTATTTCAGCCATTTCCAAAAAAAGTCTTTTATTCAAATTTTTCTCCACATGTAAAATTTTACAATCATCATATGATATGGTCGTTATCTAAGACATGTTTAGTTGAGGCACAAGAATTTTCTTTTAGAGTTTTGCAATTACTTTTGTGTAATGCTATTCGTGATTTTGAATTGTTTTTTGTCTGACCTAAATATTTTGTATTGCAATTCAGACAAGGAATTTCATAAACTACATTGGTTTTTTTCAGTCATAGGATCTTTTTGTTTTAATTTGGTGAACAAATTTTCCAATCATTTTTTTAAGGGCAATTTTAATTTTTTTTTCGTTCTTGAATACATTTATAATTTTGCTGGAAAGTTCAGGAATATATGGTAAAGAAGAATATTTAATAATTTGTAATTCTTCAATTTGATGATGATCTGTATTTGCTGTATTAATATTAGAAGAAGTGTTGTATAATAATTTTTTCAAGAACTGAGACGGATAAGAATTAGTCAAAAGTATTTCATATAATAATTTTATATTTTTGTCTCTTAACTGGAAAAGTAGTTCGTGTACCTTTCTGAACTAGTAGGCTTTATGTATCAGTCCAATATAATAGTGTTATCAGATTTTCTAATTAGTCGAGTATCTAGAAAAGATACAGAGTTATTATGTTCCTTTTCAACAGTAAACTGTATAAATGGATTAAAATCGTTAAAAATAGAGTGAATATCATCTATACAGTTAGTTGGGACTGCACAAATGATGTCATCGACATACTTCTTTAGAAAAGGAAGTCTAAACTTTTTGGGAATACTAAAATCTAACAAATCATCCATTACATACTGGGCTACAATTGGAGAAAGCTCCCATTGAAGTTCCATGTATTTGTTTGTAATATGTATCATTAAATACGAAAAAAGTAGTGGCAAAAATAAATTTTACAAGTTCTATGAAAAAATATTTTGTCAATTTGGTATGCTCACTTATATCTGTCCAATGTTTATCAATACTAGACTTGATCAAATTTAGAGGAATATTGCTGAAAATTGAAACGATATCTAAACTTATTAGGACGAAATTATTGAGTAGTTGAATTTGTTGTATTAAATTAGAAAATTCGAAAAAATCCTTTATATAATACTCATTATCTTCCTAGATTTAAAATGGCTATAGAAAATAAAATAAGTTGATCTGCCAAGATGAAGGGCGTAAGAAAATTATTTTTGCGAGTTTTCCTAGATGGAGAAATGCTCAAGGCAAAAGGTAATGATATAAAATGAATAAATCGCAAGTCTCAAGTGTTTATTTGAGAACTGTCATATAGTTTATTTCGACTTTAAAACTTTATACTTTCTCCAATCAGTGATCCTTACATGAATACACAAAAAAGAAAATATGCACCTGTTTGCAAATGTCATTCGTACTGAGGCGTTAAAAAGTTTGCACCCGATGGAACCAAAAAATTGAAGGGACTTTGAGTCCGAAATAAAATGTTTATTATGGTACAGTTACATATGAAATGGTTTTAATCCAGCTTGATAATTTTTGAGTGCCTTTATACACCTGAAACAGAAAATACTTAATTGATAAAACTAAAAATTCTGATGACACCTGAGATTTTGTGAAAAATGTTTCTAACAACGTTTTTCCTTTCAGGCTACCGTTGATTTTGAAATACACTACACTCTACCTGATGACCCCGTAGCTGCCTTTGATCTCCTGGAAGACGACCAGCAGATGCTGATCGACATCGAACAAAACATAGCAAATATCGAACGTAATTTAGCCACTGGTCTCCCAACCACGTATGCCACGTCCGAAAGAGAAATAACCATGAAGAGGGCTAGTACTGTAGCTACCGAGAAAACCACTAGTCAGGATAGGAGAAGGACGACGCTCAGGAACATGAAGAGTTTCATGAGGTTAGTAATGAGGTTATTAATTTATTGGTTCATTATAACGATAATAATAATAATAGAAAAATATTTTTCATCATGAATTGGTTGGGATGGAAATGGTAATTCATATAAAAACTATTCTTTTTTGAAATTGTCAAGCTGTGTGCACGCTTCAATATACTTGAAGGAAGAAACTTTGTATTTCGTGCAAAATATTTTTATTTTAAAAAATTGTAGCAAAGCGCTTTCGACTGTTAAGTCATCATCAGTGCGTACCTGCAAGTAAGTAATGATTGAAAATGAATTTGATAAAATTGAAAATTTTTGAAATTTGAAAGTTATGAAAAGTGAGGTTACTTACTCGTCAGGTGTACAAGAAGCCATATAAAAACATCATGTCCATGGACCAAATTAAAATGTTACAAAATATAAAACATATTTAAAATTGAATAATTTTCGTCCTGTTTAAGGATTATTAAAGATAAAGATATGGGATACTACATCATATCTGTCTGAATGTTGAAGCGGAAGTGGAAAAGAAATTTAAATTGACAATGTATGTATTTACATTTACATATGTTTATCTTTAATAATCCTTAAACAGGATGAAAATTATTCACTTTTAAATATGTTTTATATTTTGTAACATTTTAATTTGGTCCATGGACATGTTGTTTTTATATGGCTTCTTGTACACCTGACGAGTAAGTAACCTCACTTTTCATAACTTTCAAATTTCAAAAATTTTCAATTTTATCAAATTCATTTTCAATCATTACTTACTTGCAGGTACGCACTGATGATGACTTAACAGTCGAAAGCGCTTTGCTACAATTTTTAAAATAAAAATATTTTGCACGAAATACAAAGTTTCTTCCTTCAAGTATTCTTTTTTGGCTATATGAAATGAGTTCTATCTCATCCTGGATTAGGATAACTTCTTTTTGTGAAGATTAGTGCCACCAGACCTACTCTACAACTACGAAAATTGTGTAGTCAACTCCTTTCAACATCCGAGGAAGAATATATCGAATATTATATTTGAAAACGATTAAAAAGCAACCCTTCTCTAAGGTAAGTCATCGTTATTAATTGTTTTTATAACTGAGTTATGTCTATTTGAGTAGTTCGTGCATATTTTTTTGTGTGTGTGAAAACCATACCATCTGAATTTGTATTTGATCTCGTTATATATATTTTTTCTTGGTGAATTGTCTCCAGACTAAGTCATACTTCACTTGATTTTTTTTAGATAAAGAAGGAAACATAAAAAAATGTGGTTTTTCTTTTTGATTTAACTCACTTGATATTTTTCATTATTATGAAGGGTTTCATTCGGTGGTTCTTTATCCACATTCGCAATCGTGAATTTCAATCCTTTTTAAAATATTTCAAAATGTATTTTTTAGGGTTGTTATTTCCGGGCTATTATTTCCAAGCTGTTGTGCTGGTTGTGAAATTGTTGTATGAAACTGTCGTTTACGCCTACGTACTGGTTTTGATATAATTTTGTTGGATACAGTGGTATACCGGGTGATAATTGGTTGATCTCCTCTCCAACGTCAGCTGATATTTGGTTCCTAGGATCGCAAGTCATTGAAAAAATTAACAACTGAATCTTGATACCTTATTTTTTTCATTCTGAATATTTAACATTCAATGAATTGATGCGCTATGTAAAATCTCGTTATAGTTATAAGGTTATCAGGATCATATATATATATATATATATATATATATATATATATATATATATATGCAAATTCATAATTTATTTCTTTGTAAGCGGAGAACTATTGCGGTTTGATTTCAGTCGATGATAAATTACAATCAATTACATTCAATAATAAACCTAAATAATATATAACCTGCGCATGAGCTCACGCGAAGTGTTACAGTCGGCGTCATTCTTTCTAGGTATTATTATTATTGGTTGATATAATACCAACCACTGCCACTGACAATAGTGATCTTCACCGAGTATAGTGGCGTAGTTTTCTTTTTTTTTATCTTACTCACATTTTAGTGCTATTTGATTCTCTTTAAGAGTTATATAATTGGTCAAAACATTGAGAAAATGTTGTTATTGTTTTTTTCTTTGAAATACGTGCATTCTCATTATGTGGATTGGCGATTTGAATTGAATACACGATTTGATATTTCGAAGTTATTGATTTTAATTTTTTTTAACATATATTTTTTTGTCTCATCTAATTTACTAAGTGACTAAATGTTGAAATTAAAAATTCGTGTTCAATGTTCAATTGGCATGTTGGTGAGCATTGATGAATTATAATTCTCAAGGTACTCAGGGCCGCAATTTGTCTGGCGCCCTCATTACTTTATCTCTGATTATTATTTTTGTGGACCACACCCTTCTCCACTGAAGTTAGCTAGCCGTGAGTACTCGTTTGCCGAGTGGCAGAGAAAAACATCATAACCGAAAACCCCTTGGTAATTGGTAATTGGTTTGGTGTTGTTATTACGATATTATTTCTTTATTTTTAGTGATAATAATAATATTGTTGATTTGAGCAGATGGTTCGGTTATAAACTCTTTTACTTTTATGCAAAATTTTCCGTTTTTCCGCTACCGAAATGCTTTGTGATCATGAAAAAATATGTGCTGAACCCGTTTTGATTGACACTATAATGAATTCGTCCACTGCGTGAGCTTCGCGAATAAAAAAATGCCGGTTCCATACAAGGTAAAAGTATCGGTAAATTCAGTGCCGGAAAATCCACACGAATGACTTTTTCAAGAATGGCTCTTCTGTTATTCATAGTCGAGACATATATGTATAATTTTGGAGAAGGTGATCCTGAAAATATTATTATGTGACTGAATGAAAGAGCACTAAAAATTGAGAAAATCGCATTTTTTCGAAATTCGAGCACGTTTTACTCGAAAACGGTGCATTTTTGAGAAAAACTTGTGAATACCTTTTTTGTAGAGAATTTTATGCAAAATATTATGCCATCATTTGTTTTTGGAAAAGATGGATTTTTCGATTTCCCTCGGAAAATCGTCCATTAAAATTTCCGGATTCTTTCACGGCTCATCATCCTCGAAATTCGGACTCAGCGGGTCAAAATACATAAGAATAATTTGGGTGATCCCGTCGCGCTTCATCGGCTACGAAAACCCTCCCTGCTACCGGACTATATACCTTAGCGCATTTGATATAATTGCGTATAAGTTATGCGCGAATTTGAATACATTGATTTTCCTTGAATCGTGAGATGAACCCTTGAATTGTTCAAAACATAATTGTGCAAAAGTTACACATCGGACAGAAACCACAGTTGCGCACAGTTGAACTACATCTTTATTATTTATCACTTCCCGCGCGATTGTTTGTCCAGCTTTCAATTTAAAAAATCTGTTTTTTTCACAGAATATTCAATTTTAAAAGATTCTTCCAGATTTTCTCTGTGGAAAATGCACCGATGCAACACTCTTTAATATATTTGTGGAAAACAAATAAGTGTTCATTTTTGACTATATTTTTATTTAAAAAAAATCACAAAGCGATTTTACTGTGGCCAACAGAAGTTTCATCTGCGAACTATTACTTAGAAGGTAGTACATGTGATTTGGTTCTTTATATATGAGTGTAAAGATATCCTCAATTGTTTCTATATTAGTTGGCCAATTAGCCATTAATTAAATTAATCCAAATTAATATTATTTTTGTAATTCTTCCGTATCTTATTCTTAAAAAAATGTTTTTTCGTCTTTTTTTGTCAGGTTAGTATGATTTTCAGGTTAGAGATCAGCGTGTATATCATTACAGCAAAGAACCCTATTATCAAAACCACCATTTTAACGAATGGTTTGGGTAGAGCCTACTTTAAAATTTTCATGTTGGGCCCTTTCTCCGAAGCTCCGAAACATTCGGAGAGCCATACTATGGGTAAGCAGCTATATTGTTTCCTGGAATCGTGTGCCCTGAGCAGACCAATGAACCAAGGATGACCGCCTTCTGCTAGAAAGTTCTGCTGTCTTGCAACATGTTGGTTTGATTTTTACTTTAGAGAGTAGAGAATATATCATACCAACATGAATATGGGTAGAGCCTGATTTTAATATTTCGCCTGTTTTTCCTCCTCTTTCCGGAATATGTTAGTTTAGCCAGAAGACGAAAATTCTATGACGGAAATCGTCACACTTTGATGGTCGTGGAGGACGACTATACCAGGCTCATAATTCGCATGTATTTGCCTGGGAGTGGGGAACGAGTGGTTCCAATATATTCGGCACGTCTTATTCTCCACAATAGACTCAATATCCCCTGGAGCGTAATAAGACAACAACGCTCAGCGAACCATGCGATAGAAGAAACATGTAAGTAAAGGCGACATCGCATTATGACGTGCGACATCGCATTTGAAGTCACAAACGTGTATCCAATATATTAAGACAATGTGAAAATGTCCGCCTCAAGGAAAATCATGGAGACGTCACATAGAAAATCACAGGTGTTATACAAGTTCACATTTCATATCACAAATAGGTTACACTGTGATATCAACTGTTTCTCATAGTTTTCTAGATCTAGATTTTTTCTACACACTAGAAAAGGGGAGCCGAGAGTGTTGACGACCTCTACCTACCTATTCAATACAACCACTTTGATTGAACCTCGAAAACAATTTTCGTCTACTAATATTCATACAAACTTCTGACAGGCATTTGCGTACAACACCTGGCTATTTGCATCTTCGTACAGTATCGGAAAGTTTTCATCGGGGTATAGACAAATCTATGCGAGCAACAAGGAACGCAATGATATAATAATACAACATAAATAAGAGAGACGCGCTACTGTATGACTCCCCTACTACCTCGTCCGACAAATTAACAGCCACGTCGATATCCCTTGCTCGAGCGAGTCGAGGAGAAATTGTAATGCTCTCTCAATATAATAGCAAGCTATTCTTTACGCTCCTATGAAACCAGCATACCCTGATAAAAACTTTTCGATACTGTATACCACGATGAAAACTTTCCGATACTGTATAAGAACAGTTAACACCATTGTGGGCACCTCAGGCAAATCGTGAATATTTGATAAAAACAAATTGAAACCTAAAAAACTCACGTGTTTGATTATGTACGATCATTAAACCAAATACAATTAACAGTTTTATGATGAAACATTACAAAACTCTTTGAAATCCTTTTAAACTACATACTAATTAAAATAAAATTAGCTCTAATAACGCTTTCACGTCGTTCTTCAAAACTGGTAAAAAACATAAGACAATTTGATGTTCACTAACTGGTGATAAATTAAAGTGTCTGTAAATTCAAATAAATTAGAGAAACATACCCGTGTTTCTGTGTTGTTGCATAATTGAGATTTTGATTTGCTTTTTTACTTGTGTATGGTTAGTTTGATATGAGCGTGGCATCAAAGGCACAATATTAAAAAACAATTCATTCTTGTTTCAAATTCAATATTCTCTTTAATTATGTTTTCTAAGCTTTTCTCCGTTCCACTGTGGTAGTCAGTCTTCTGTTCCTTGATACCTGACACTCCCAGAAGGGATTTTAATTTTATAAAAAGTATAGTAGAGTTTTATGCAAGACGGATTACTGCCTCATCTCCTTATACACATATACAGTGCCCGCCATAAAGTATGTTACTGTTGAAGCCTGAAGGCTTACTGAAGAGCACTGAACGTTTTTTGTGGTCAACACTATGTATATTTTATTTTTCTTCAATGCTCTTCAGTAAGCCATCAGGCATCAGGCTTGAGTGTGCAATGGCCAGCCGTCCGGAGCACACTTACGAGCGAATTTTATCAGGCTAAACAATTTAAATAACGGAGTGGGTGAGTGACTCCTCTGGAGGATACAGGTGAGCAGGGGAAGGGGTGTATCTTCCGGGTAAAACCGCGAGACGACCCTACACCCCTGGGAATCTATCCCAGACCCAGGCGGGAAGCCCCGCCCAGTTCGCTCCATTTGGTACCGCCCATTGGCCAAAACCCCGCTCTGACTCAGGTATTGGCGCAGCAAAGAGCGTAAATATCTGAGTCATGTAAAGCTCTTCGGGAGGTGGTAGCAACCCCCGAAAATCCCCCGAAGGGAAAAAACCCCTCGAAAACCATCAACTAAGGAATTCTAGCAGAGAAGTGAAAATCCCGAAAAGTAAAAAATTCAGGAATCAATCTCAACTGCGCATGCGCGAAAACGAACATCCTCGCAGGTAAGCTCGACGTTCTCTAACGACGCCCAGGACTCCGTCTCAAGAAGATAGAAAACCAAATGAAGAAAAGAGTGAACGAGAAAGTTACCTCCTTCTGTAAAGTACACAGGAAGATCCCGGAAGAACTCAAAGAATTCCCCTGGTTGAAAATCAGGTTGAGAGAAATCAGCGAAGTTGCCGACCACTTCAGGGAGGTATACACAAAGGAGATGGCAGAGGAAAAAAGGAACATCGAGAAAATGCTGGAGATTCTCAAAGAACCAAACCATAACGCATAACGCTTTCGAAGCGCTCGCGCAAAGCGAAGACGCCGAAGGGGTCCAGGAGGACACAGAAAAAAATATATCCAGGATGGGGGTACCAAGGGTGCTGCAGCATCCCAGAAGAGAGGCAGGAAGGCCAAGCTCCTGGCAGAGAAGAAAGAAAGCAAGAGATGTCCGCCTATCGTCATAGACGGTACGATAAGGTTGGACAATCCGACGAAAATTATGCTCCAGAAACACCTGAAAGGCAGCCTGGAGTATAAATATACCGCGAATTCGTCTATGATCCACGCAAAGTCAGCCAAGAACCACGCGAAGATCAAGACGACTTTGAAGAACGCGGAGGTGGAATACCACACATTCACTCCGCCGGGGGAACGAAGACATGCCTTCATACTTAAAGGGCTGGATCATAGCCCAGACATCTGGGATATCAAGGAACATCTGGCCCCCAAGGAGTCGATGCTATCGCAATCACACCACTATCCAATACAGCGGGACAACTATACCTAGTCCAGACAAACAAAAATGTCACTGTAAATTTACTAAATAAAAATGTGAGAGCGATAGACGGGGCCCTGATCAGGTGGGAGATTAAGGCCAACAACAGAACAGCCACACAGTGCTATAGGTGCCAGACGTGGAGACATGCCCAGTCCAACTGCACCTGAACCATCCGGTGCATGAAATGCGCCGAAGGACATTGGTCGAAGGCCAAAATGTATTTAAAATACATTTGTTAAAAGTGATTTTATTTTGCTCGTGGGGTTGCTCCACTCGCTAACGCTCGTTTCGCAATATTCCCTACTCACAAAATAAAATGCCACTTTTAACACTTGTATCATAAATAACTGTTTTCATTTTGGAAGTCATTGTATATATCTATAGAACCAGGGATAACACCGGATAAATAGGTAGTAGGTATATTATGTAACGATCATGTTAACACGAGACGTCGGCGAGTGTCGTAAATCTCGTGCCATAATTATCTTTATATTTTGAAATACATATAATGAAAATCCATGTTATAGGGAGTGGACAAATTATTACCCCTGAATGGCATATATTTTTTTGAGCGATGTTGAGAAAGAGATAATCGGCTTGTCTCCAAAGTAACGGCATATGGATGTGAGAACTGAGCTCGATGAGTTAGGGTGCTTCACTCCATATATTGAAACCCAAGACTGTTCGTATTTGTGCCTTATCAATCATAACGAGTTGACGGAAAATGAAATAATTTTTGGCACGAAATAGAGCACTGTTCATTTAAACGACGTCATGTTTACAACGGTTCATCAAAAATCGTCTAATATTACAAACTGCCCAAATATTAGGTTACCTGTGGTAATTTTGCTTTTGAACTGAAGTAAACTTTAAAATTTTTGGTGCAAAGTTTTTTTTTTTAACAACTAAACTTACTCAAACTAGTACAGTAACAAGGACATGATGCTGAATAATATCAAGTGATAAAAAAATCAAATTAATTTATTAATGAAGTACATGTTTATTTGTAATATGTGGACATGTAAGAGAACAAAAATAATTAAAGAAAACCCGAGACAAGATTCAGCTGAGCTCCCTACGTGAATAGGAATAACTTCTGCCTTTCCATCTATTTTTTTAATCATCAAAAGAACATGTCATTATGTGGAGTACTACATTAATACATTATTTCATACAATAAATAAAATAATAATAATAATAAATAAAATATCACACTTGCTGATAAATAAATAGGTAGGAAATGAGAGCGGTGGACCCTAAAATGAAATAAAACGAGTGTTTACAGAGCTTAGTGAATTATAATAAATGAGAAGCTGCCAACCAAAATTTGGATTTATACAGGGTGTTATGTAATAAGTGTCCGATATTCAACAGGACGATTCCTCAGTTATTTATAAGGTAAAAAGTTCATATAAACATGGGTCCGCAAGGCCTTCAGTTTTGAGATAGAGGGTGTTGAAAATTTATTTTTATTTTGGTTTTTCGTGAATAAATTTTAAAATAATGTCGATATTTACACAAACATTGGTATTTGGGGAGTTTTCAATATGAAAAATTCAAATTTGATCTCTGTTTGGCACTTTATTGTAGGGGGCGCCACCTACAGGTCTTTGTCTCTTTTGGGGAGTCACAACTTTTTCGTGCATGTATGTATCACATTTTCTAGAAAAAAACCATATTCCACTATCATTTTTACGTGAAAAAGGAATACTTGTAAAAAGTCGCTACAAGCAGCCGTTTTCGAGATATTTTAATTTAAATTAATCGATGTATGCGTTTGTCCAAAAATGAAAAAAAAAAAGATTTTATTTTTTTATTTAACCTAGAAACATTTCAAAAGCTAATTCCTAATTAACCATAAATACCGGAACACTAAATATTAATCTAATTCAAAATTATAATAAATGTTCGAAATGTCCACCTCCTTCCCGTATGAACACATCCAATCTTCTTCTCATTGATTCTCGCACTCTTTGGAAAATTCCTGGAGTATCTTGAATCGATCTGCATGCGTCAATTATTCGATTTCTTAATTCCTCTCTATTTTGGATAGGTGTCTGGTCAATAAAGGATTTTAGATGTCCCCACAGGAAATCTAAACTATTAAGGTCTGGTGACCTAGGGGGCCATGATTGAGGCCCTCCCCGACTTATCCAACGGTTGCCGAAAGTTTGATCTAAGAATTCTCGCGCTTGTATGCTAAAATGTGCCGGGGCACCGTCATGCATAAACCACATTTCATGTCGTAGTCTAAGCGGCACATATTCCAGTAAAATAGTTCAAGAAAATGACGATATCTCTCTCCGTTTAATCTCCCCGGAATAAAGAATGGGCCTATCAGATAATCTCCAAGGATTCCTGCCCACACGTTGAGAGAGAACTGTTCTTGAAAATGTGATTCCTGTATCGCATGGGGGTTTTCCTCTGACCACAAATAATTGTTGTGAAAATTACGTATAGCGTTGCGTGAGAAATTTGCTTCGTCGGTAAACAGGATTTGATTTTCAAATAAAGGATTTTGAATAAGGCGTTGGAGAAACCAACGACAGAAGTTGATACGTAACGGAAAGTCACGAGGGAGGAGTGCCTGAACTCTCTGAATATGGTAGGGATATAACAAATTATCAATTAAAATTTTCCATACCAGAACATGAGAAATGTCAACGTCATCGCTATTTTCCTGGAGCTTGTTTCCGGGTGTTCTACTACCAGATTAAGAACTGCTTCCTCGGTTGCTGGGGTTCTTACCGTCCGATGTGCACCCGACAGATGACTAGCTTTCTCAAAACTTCCTGTTTCCTTTAACCGAGTGTGAATTCTTGAAAAGGTTTTTGAAGTAGGAGTTGTGCGGTTCGGATAACGCTCCTGATATGTAAAATGTATGTCAGCATACTCTGCATTGGTGAAGTTCACCATTTTCAAATAAAATAATCACACTATTTAAATAAAACTATTTAAAAATAGAAGAAATCTATTTAACAATGATCTAATCAAGTCCTGCCATACCATGATGCTCACTGCAATAATCCTATACTATAGTATTCGGGTCAAAAATCCATCAGAAAACAACTACTTTCCTGGCTAATACGACGACGAACGTTGAATTACATCCAATGAATTTCCGTGCAGAGTTCCTACAAGGCTATCTCCGCAATTGCTAAATGCATGGAAATGTTAATCGAAACATTTGGACCACCTATAGATCGATTTCTGGGTACTTGCTCTCATCAGTATAGGGTAGGTCGCTTTGCGAAGTACTGGGTATTGCTTAGGGTGGCTAGTGGGTGGGATGGCGCTCGTAGTTTGGTTAAACACCGATCTGCTGGTGGTGTCTCAGCTTCTGCCTTGAAATGGATTGATAATCGAATCATTTGTTGCAGACATTATTGTCTGCAGAGACCTACCCTATACTGATGAGGGCAAGAACCGAGAAATCGATCTATAGGTGGTCGGGCCAAATGTTTCGATTAACATTTCCATGCATTTAGCAATTGCGGAGATAGCCTTGTAGGAACTCTGCACGGAAATTCATTGGATGTAATTCAACGTTCGTCGTGGTATTAGCCAGGAAAGTAGTTGTTTTCTGATGGATTTTTGACCCGAATACTCCTATAGCATAGGATTATTGCAGTGAGCATCTAGTGTTAAAACTATTTAACTATGCATCAAGATATAATTTTTGAAATGACAGTACAAAAAAAAACATTGGCATAAACTTACTAGACTACTTGATTATTTAATTTTCAAAGAGTTCGCGAATCAATGAGAAGGCGATTGGATGCATCGGTTAATTTAAATTGAAATATCTCAATAACGGCTGCTTGTAGCGACTTTTGACAAGTATTCCTTTTTCACGTAAAAATGATAGTGGAATGTGTTTTTTTTCTAGAAAATGTGATACATACTAGCACGAAAAAGTTGTGACTCCCCGAAAGAGACAAAGACCTGTAGGTGGAGCCCCCTACAATAAAGTGCCAAACAGAGATCAAATTTGAATTTCTCATATTGAAAAGTCCCCAAATATCAATTTTTGTTTAAATATCGACATTATTTCAAAATTTATTCACGAAAAACTAAAATAAAAATAAATTTTCAACACCCTCTATATCAAAACTGAAGGCCTTGCGGACCCATGTTTATATGAACTTTTTACCTTATAAATAACTGAGGGATCGTCCTATTAAATATCGGACACTTATTACATAACACCCTGTATATTTCATCACTTTTATTTCTTTTATTTCATGTCTGTATGATATTCTTATGATTTTCTTTTAAAAAATAATATTTTATTTCTTATTTTATTAACGTGCTGTACATATCCCCCTTATAAGGTCCACCGCTCTCATTTCCCACCTATTTATTTATCAGCTTGTCAAAATTCCGCCAGGGATAATTTTAGTTTTTTCTCAAGTGATACATTTTATTTAGTCCTGGGTTCTTTATATTGAAAAATAAATCCTCATTTTTGTTCGAAAATTGTTTTTTTCGGGTACAATTTTAATTAGGCCGCCGGCGCCGTTTGCATATTTCGTAATGAAATAACGAAAACAAAATACTTGGAAAACCATTTATACGATTAGTGTCAATGGATACGATCAAATAAATTCATCAATTTTGTGAACTTGAATTTTATTGACAGGTGAAAATGGAAAATTGTCTTCAATATTCATTCACCAATAATTCATGAATGTTAAGGCAATTTTTAGTAACTTTCGGTCTGTTATGATATACCTGTTCGTTGGATAAAATTTCTTAGGTTGAACTATTTCATGTCATTATGTTGATGTATCTCATAAACTAACAGAAGTGGCGAATAAATTGTCGTGTGTAAATACAACCAATGCTCATCAATTTCAGTAGTTATTCATTCGACATATTCTAAACTTCAATAATCCCATTTACAACTTCTACTGGTTTCATCTCCTGTGCTAAAATTTCGTGAATAGCTTCAGTATTATTTCCAAATTTGATGAATGAAACAATAATCCATTCAAACATCCATAGTATCCATGTAGAAGTACATATTTATGCGAGGGCGCTCGAATCAGTGAAGAAAAGAGATCCAATATTGAGTATGCAGGGGTTCAGCAAAAATCACTTTGACGGTGCGATTTTGGATGAATTTTTGCAAATTTTTGTGACAAGAAAGAAAAATGAATAAGACAGGCAATTCTCAGAGTACTTTTTTGAAAAAAAAATTACCTAGTGAGATAAAAAATGGTGAATCTGGTCAAATTTCTGCAATTTTTTCAAGGTCATTTCCAACAAAAATTGGAAAAAGTACTCTAAGAGATGCCTAGATCTAACCTTTTGAATTCAGATGGTGAAAAAAAATCTCGAATTCATTGAGCGAGCTCCGAGTATTTTGATTTCCCCTGCGACTTGTTTCATCAATAGCCACTAATAGGGTTAACCCCCTCTTAAAGACTCTATTAACTCTTTCAACGGGGTTAGCTTGAGCATGATATAAAGGAGTATATCGGATCGTGACCTTATAATTTTCACAGAGTTTTTGAAATATTTTCGATCGAAATTGAACACCAATATTGCATATCAATAGTCTAGAATAGAGCCAGTGAACGGCAGATTTGACATATTTTAGGAAAGCCTAAAATTTACCCAGAGAGTCTGTTGTACCTAACAACCATGAGATGGGGCCTAGCTAAGCGCGGTCGCGGTGGCCCCAGCTGCTATAAACTGAAAGAGTATTTTAGGAAAGCTGCCGTTTGGACATATCAAAGTATACTGTTATAGCTATTTAAAAAAGAATATAAGAAACCACATCAGCATGCATAGAGAAATTAAAAAGAAGAGAGTGTCAGAACAATGGTGACGTCAGGCGCCTTAAACAGTGGCGACACACTACGCGGGTGGGTAAACTAAAAGTGAGCGGGTAATTTAAAACCAGTCAGAGTTGTATGTTTTTTTTTATTTTTATCATTTAGTGCAGCAAAAATTCGCACGATACATTGATGAAGACTTGAAAAAATCGACAAATCATTGATATTTTCAAGTTTATAATAGTATATTGTGGAATTTTTGCTGCTTGTTTTCATTATTAATAGATACCACCAAATTTTTTTCCGAAAGAGTCCTCAATAATTCAATTACTAACACAGTTGAAATCAATGGAAGTAATACACTTCTCAATCATGTGTATGTGTTTTTTGGTATATCAGAACATGAGGATTGTGGTTGAGAATATTTAAATAGTATAAAAACTGGTACTACGTCAAAATATTTTTATTTAAATCATTTCTAGCTAACACACATTTATATACATACATGATATACAAAGATTAGAAGATGGAGTTAAAATCTAAGTAATTTTATAACTATCAACTATGTATTATTACAATTATTGCTTTTTCTTTGGAGCCGCAAGCGTACTACCTTGTTTGTCCAATTTGTGTTTTAGTGCATTATCATTTAAATATTTTCTAATAATGAATGGAACACAAAGATTGATTAATTTCAAAAATCTATTATTGATGTGCATTTTGCAAGTAAACCAGTCTTTGTTTAGGTGATTGATTATTGTACAATTCAACGTTTGTGTAATGTTTTCAACATGTCCATAAACTGGCAGAGCTGAATAAATGTTATCATAAACTTGTGCTAAAAAAAGGCTTAGATTTTCATTTGCATAATTCAACCTTTATTTAGCATCATGCCCTTTTAACATGCTGAATGTGTGGCATGGTTCCCAGTCAGCCACTGTTAAATTCGTTATACACGCTTCGCACTCCAGTAATTTTGATGTAATTAATTTTCGAATTAGAAAACCTGCAACATATGTTATGGCCTGGGTATCAAATTTACCTTCTTGTGAAATTGAAGTACACACATTAATGTTCTGTAACTCTTCAATAGTCGGAACTGTATTATTCACATTATCGGTGGGCTCTAAAAAAGACACTATGTTATCTAAAATGCTTCTCTCATCAGCCTCACAGTTAGAATTGATATTTTTAGATTCTATCAAATTATTTAATATGGAAGTTCTTAGTCCAGATATAAATTGGAAGCAGTTTGGATTGGTATTTGCTGGATAGTATTGTCTAATGGAACCAAAAAGATTTTCTAATAGTTCTGTTAGTGATCTGGTTCTTAAAAATTTCATACCTATTTTCTGGCTAATACTAAAAATTTCCATTACTCCAATTATAGTGAATATCCAGCAAACTTCAAATAGTAAAGTTTTTTTGATTTCATTAGAGTATATGCTTTTACCTGTGCAGAGTGAATGTTTAAATTTGCACGAACTATGACACTTCTGATGCCGTAATATTTTCAAAGCAGCTCTAAAGGTACTACCTAAATCACACACAGTTGCTAAAATATTTGAACATACTTTTTGAATGGCTGAAATGACTTCATTCAAAATAAGTAATAAATCATTCTTTTTTACTTGACTGGCTGTAAAATAGTAAGCCACAGATTGTTTCCATGCTCTGTTTATGCCTTGAAGCATAAAGACGAAAGCATGATCGGCTACTACCTTTTATCGTCCCAATTTCCCTAAATCCACATATCCCACAATTTGGCATTAACTTTATCCAGTACCAACTGTTCAGATAAGGAAATTTCGTCAAATAAAAGGACACAATTTTTATCGACTTCCTTCATTGATCTGACTCTACTTGACAGATTTTGAAATATATTATCATTTACTCCAGGTTCAAACTTAACATCCCTTAAAATATTGTTCATAGTGGATTTACTTGGTAATTTTAAGCATCTACCTAAAAACTCTAGGCCCCTTTTTATAAAGTGCTAGAGAGAAAACTTTATCCTGCTTAGTCCAGCGTGGTTTCTTTTTCTTTGAATTTTCTAAACTATGTTTTATGAACTCGGTACCTAGTGAATCTACTTTATCTGCTTTAAAATTTGAAAATATTGTTTTACGAGCAAGACTTGCAGCATAATTCAACTTGTTTTTGGAATTTTTAAGGTTACTTTTCAATTTTGAAATATGCTTGCGTTGTTTGGGGGTTGTCTGGTAGAGTTTTCTTAGGTGTCAAGTTCTCTGCCCTTGTCTCATCAATTGAACGTAAGATGCCTATTCTGCGTCTTTTCATCTCAGGAATATCACATCTTTCATCACAAATATTTGTTATTGTTTGTGTTTCAGAAGTTCCTTCAAATGCATCACGACAAATAACATTTGATTTTGACTTCCAGGCAAATGGTAACGCATATTTATAGTCTATTTTTCATAGTATTTGTAAACGCATCATCATCAAAATGATCTTCACATAAATGCATCTCTTTTGTAGTATAAGACACATTTAATATTTCACACCACTTTTTTCGTTTTTTACAATCCAAAGGGAACTTAAAATATTTTTTATTCTTAAACTGTTCGTCTCTAATTAGCCAGTAAAATATATTTGGACACACTGAACACTTATATTTGTGGTTGCCTGGTAAAGACATCCTTAATGACCTAGAAATAATTTTAGTTAAAACTTTGTTTCATACCATATCAAGTACACCATTACCTCTTTATCAATTTGAAAAAAAACCTTCTCTCGTAAATCTGCGTAGAATATGAATATTATTATTAAACTGAGTACTACACATCACTTATCACAAACTTACCATATGATCACCAAAACAAAAACATTCAAATTTCAAACAAGAATAACAAACAAAATGGCCATCAACAATTAAATGTCTTTCAATTGTCAAGTGTCACTCTTCTTCTTTCTTCTCTTGGCGTCATTTCTTTCTAGTATACGAATAGAAAAAGAGATAGGTATCTTCAAGTATAGCCAACTTCTCCAGTCTGATTTGTTGGCGTTCTGGTTTGGGAACCACTATCTTCTAGTGGTCACTTTCGTCTCGTGAGCTAGGGTAAAGACAGTCAACATACCTGTACAGTTTGTCCTTTACTATTTGCCACTGTGAAAACTTTTGAGGGTGTTCTTGAACTCGACTAAACATTCGAATGAACCATTTGTCTTTGGATTTTTTCCAGACTCTGGACTCTGTGGAATTTTTAGCACGATCGTTTGGAGTAGTCCTGATGGAGTGTACTTCGGGAACAGACCTGGAAAGAATATCAGGTACGACGTGCTCTTTGCCTTCGCGATGTATCATCTCAAAATTGAATTGTTGAAGGCGGACAGCCCAGCGGGCAAGACGACCCGTACGTTCCTTCAATTTGTGAAGCCATGTCAAACTGTGATGGTCCGTAAAACGTGTAGCCTTCCAAATTTTTTTCTTGTTTCGTCAACGATCTACTCACATAACAAATTAGGTGCTCGCCGTCTTCAAATTTCTGCGATAAAACGCCCGCAATACCATACGCAGAGGCGTCTGTCTGTACCTGAAAGGGGCGGTCAAAGTCAGGGCAGGTCAGAATAGGGGCGGACACCAAGGTATTTTTAATACCTTGAAAAGATGTTTGGCACTCTGTCCAGATCCACTTTTTACTTTTTGAAAGAAGTGCAGTTATTGGGGCGACAAGGGTAGAAAAATCTGGTCTGAAACGACGATATCACGATGCAATCACAATCGTCGTACTTCACTGGTATTGTGGGGAGTCGGAATATTTAGAATAGCGAAAACTTTATCAGGATCTACATGAAGTCCCTGGCTGTCAACTACATAACCAAGATATTTTAACTCTTCACGGCAAAAGAAACGTTTTTGTTCAGACACTGTTAAGCCTGCCTTCTTTAGTCTTTCAAAAATCTCACCTAGGACTTTAATATGTGTCTCAAAATTTTCAGCTACAACTATTACACCGTCAAGGTACACAAACTCGTGTGGCTCGAGATGGGGACCTAATACTTTGCCTAAAAGTCTTTGAAACGTCGCTGGTGCGTTACAAAGGCCAAATGGCATACGTTTAAAGTGATAGAGTCTCTCGTCCAGGAACAGTGACGGCAGTAAACTTACGGAACCCTGTCGAAATCGGCACCTGCCAATAGACGAACTTGATGTCGATAGAGCTAAGGTACTTAGCATTACGTAGTTTATCCAAAATCGAAGCAATAAATGGAAGTGGGTAGGCATCTTTCTTTGTCACCTTGTTCAACTGACGGTAGTCAACACACAAAAGCGACATTCCCCATTTTTCTTAGGTACTAACTAGCAAAACAGGGATAGGCCAAGCAGATTCCGAAGGTTCAATGATGTCACACTCCAACATTTCTTTTAAGGCCTTGTCTATGTGAAGCTGCATAGTGGGGGATACTCTATAAGCTCTTTGTTGGATAGGGTCAGAGTTGACTATGGTTTTATGTTCGTCAAAAGAAATATAGACCAACTTATCACCCTGTAGCATGAAATTTTTCTCGACTAGGTTATCTAACTGAAAGTTTTGTTATCCAAAAATCGACACCCAAAATAATATCATGCGGAAGCGACGGAATAATCAACGCTTCTATAACATGAACTTTGTCCTTTAGCCTAATGGGAACACTAACAGCACCTAGAACCTCGCAGTGTTCATTATTCGCCACCATACATGATTTGATTCGTGTTTGGTTCAGTTTGAGTCCTAAATCAATCGCTTTCCAACCGTCACAACCCATAACAGTACTGTTACAACCGCTATCGAGAAGAGGTTTTAATTTAATACCTAATATATCGATATTCAAATAAGGTTGGTTATCACCTTCGCAATGTAACATGATGTAAGTCAAAATAGGTTGGATTTGATGAGAAAAATGTCCTCAAATACTAGTGGGGGTGGCCCACTAGATCAGAGATAGCTAGACTAGCGACCCTGCCGTCCGTTTCCCGAACACTTAGTAAAAGTTCGAACCATAACTCCAGGATTACTGCATTTGAAACAATGTCGGGTGGGTGGTTGAGAACTATTTTTCTGAAGATGACCTTGTTGTTCACAATTTCAACAATGCAGAGAATTGGACATCAGGTTCACCGATTCACAGTTTCAGACTGTAAAGAACAGAAGATCTAGAATGTGAAGGACGCTGATATTTGAGTCCAGGCTCCAAAGAGTTTCTAGGGAAAGCAATATGTGCTCGTTACTCCAGAGCACTCAAACTTGCCTCCTCAATGTCACGACCTATGGCAATCAAGGAAAGGAGAGAATTGATTCCTATGAAATTTGAGCCTCGGTCAGAATAAATTAAAGAAGGTTTGCCCCTTCTCGAAACAAAACGGCGAAGTGCCATGATAAAACTCTCTGTGTTCAAACTGGAAACCAATTCGATATGTATTGCCTTCGTTGAAAAGCATACAAATAAACTAATATAACATTTAGTAACTTTACATCCTCGACCCTTTCTGTCTCTCACTAGAAATGGTACAGCATAATCAATGCCCACTACCTGAAAGGGTTTATTCGGAGAAACTCGATCTTTTGGCAAATTTCCCATTATGAGCTGTACATGTTCGGAATTGAATCGAAAACATCTAAGGCATTTTCGAATAGTATGTTTGGCTAGGTTTCTACCACTAATAGGACAAAATTCATCCCTAATAGTTGGTGACCTACATGGAATAATTTCAAGTGATAATGCTTGAATATCAGTTTGGTCAAAGGGTGCTTACCACAGAGAATTATAGGGTGTTTCTCGTCGAATGAAAAATTTGAATATTTCAATCGTCCTCCCGCTCTCATCAAACCTTGTTCATCAAGAAAAGGTGTTAAACTCAATGATAGTTCATTGTAAAAGCCGTAAAAGTAGTCTTTTACGGCTTATAGACTTTTTCTTCGATAAGTCATCTAACTCATGAGAAAAGGATAATTTTGCTAAACGATTGAGTGAATTTTCTAGCTCCACTAGATTGTTTCCGAACCTGGGAATCTATTGAGATTATCTAACGTGGAAAAATATTAAAATGAGTAATCTTTTACGATAGTATCAGAATATGAGTTAGTCTCACAACGAATTCCTGTTGGAATACCAATATCGTATTTGATACTTGGCGACTCTGGTCCAAACCACCATGAATTAGATGATATCAGTTGTTTTGGAAATAATCCTCTCGATACTAAATCTGCCGGGTTATCTTTCGAAAGAACATGTTGCCAAGAGTAGGAACTAGTAATTTTTTGTATTTTCAACACACGATTCGCTTCGAAAGTATTCAAAGCATGCAAATCACTGTTTATTCAAATAATCACTATAGTTGAGTCAGACCAGAAATGACAGGTGTTAAATTTAATATTCATTGAATTATTCACCTTTTGAAATAATTCGGATAGCAATAGAGCGCCACACAATTCAAGTTTCGGAATTGTCAAAGACTTAATGGGGGCTACTCTAGATTTTGAACAGAGCAAATGCACAGCTATTCTGCCCTCGTTAACAATGCTCCTTATATAAAGAGAAAAACCGTACGCATATTCGGATGAATCAGCAAACTCATGGAGCTGTACGTTCACATAATTTGGATATGATACCAGTAGAGTAATTTGTGAATTGTTCAAGTATTGCAAATCATCCTGTATACGGTCCATATTTCTTGTAAATCTGGTGGAAGAGGATCGTCCCAGGATATTTTCTCCATCCAAAGTTTCTGCATTAACATTTTTGATTTGATAGTACATAGACTAAGAAGTCCTGGAGGATCAAAAATCTTGGCAATATGAGATAGCACATTCCTTTTTATAGGAATGTCTATTTCAGGAGAATCTGTCAATTTGTATAGTAGCATATCGGAATGACAAGACCAAGTCAAACTCAATGTTTTGGTTTACTGATGTTTACCAAATTCTAGAATATAGAAATACAAATCTGAATTATTGAGTCCTTCTAGTATTTTTGGCTCATTTGAAAACCATTTGCGTAATTCAAAACAACAACTTGCTAGCACTTGTTTGATTTCTTTGCAAATGTTGGAAACATACTCAATGGAATTTCCGACAGTTAGCAAATCGTCAACATAAAAATTCTCTTGTATTATTCTTGCTATATTGGGCGATGACAGTTCACATTCTTTTGCTAATCCAAACAGACATCTGATACTCAAATATGAAGCTGAAGCTTGATCGTAGGTAACGGTATTCATGCAAAATGTTTTTAGCTCACATGATGGATCCGGTCTCCAGAATATATTTTGTAAATTACGTTCAGATTGGGGTTTTCTGGGGAGTTCCATTGATGAAGTTTCAGTACCTAGATTTGCTTGATTTTTGAAACTACCAGCTAAGAAAACCTTAGCACGTGAAATGGTAGCACCGAAATTATTTTCAAACATTTCACGTTCGCTATATTGCTGATCTAAAACATCATCATCGCAAATATTTTCGATCCCATTTTGAATCTCTATCAACTCGACTATCAAAGGTTTAACCCTATTCAGGCAATCTCTCAAATGAATCACTTAGAGGAGATTCGCTCTCTAAAGACTTCAGAAAATTACTGAAATTTGTAGCTTTGATAGTGCCACGTTTTCTATTTAATGATTTCAAACGATTTTCAGATATCTCGAAAGTATATTAGAAACAAATCGCAGCGCAAATATATAGCTGGTGCGGTGATAAAAGGGTAATTGATTTGAATTAGTTTGAAAATTGTTCCCCTACTCACCTTTGTCTTCACGCTAATAACGTTTCGAACTGGACTAGGCTTTTTCAATCCATCTTGTGTGGACCATGTAAAACTTGTGCGGACAGTAATAACTAGTTTCCTAGTTTTTAAGTGAATTATCTGATGGAAATATATTTTTTTTTATTGATTATTTAACATGACATCTCTATGGTAATATGTATCGGGTTATGAAATAAACTAAACGATACTTGTGGGTTACCTACTTGGTTTGTATTTAATTAAAAAGATGTATGAACATGACGACAAAATCACAACAATAACTCTCCTAGATCCGACAAGACGCTGTCCTGACATAACTGATAGTAGACAGGCATCTCCATGCACAGAACACATTATTAAAACATCTTAGAACATAACACTCTTCCCCACTTAAAGATCTAGACGTTCAGGGGGTTTAGTAGTACGAGCACTACGTCTAAGTACAGGTTTAGCTACAAAAGGTGAAACAGGAGGCCTAGGTACAGATTCTGTTTGAACACTGGTAGGATTAGGTTCAGAATAAGTTTCGAGAACATCATCATTTCTCAAATTAGGCTCAGGTGCCTCTGTCACAAGTGTAGGTGACATAGTTGAAGTAGTAGTAGGACTTGACACATTATACTGTGGCTGTGAGCTACATTTTCGCATGTGATCCACATGTACAAATTTGATATTATCATTAACTCTTACTAAATATGTATTTACGCTCAAAACCTTTACGACTTCACCTATGACCCATTTAATATCTTTATCTCTATTTTTGATGAACACTTTTTCATTTACATTAAAAGTTAACATTTTATGAAGTACAGAATTCTTTGACGGTTTATAACTACTGGTACTTTGACCAAATGTTGGTTTCAATAAATCAAGCCTAGTTCTTGGTTTACTTTTAAATATCATTTCTCATGGGATAATCCAGTAACAGTTGTTGGGGTGTTACGATATGTAAATAGAAATTGACTCAACTTCTGAGACATTGACAATGTATTTTTAGTATGGTTTGTAACAGTTTCCTCCTCAATAAATAAACGGGCTAAAGACTTTTTCACAGTTTGTACTCCCCTTTCAGCCAATCCGTTGGATTGCGGGTGATATGGAGGACTTTTGACTGGATTATTACCATTTTTCTGGCAAAATGAAATGAATTCTTCAGAATTGAATGGTGGACCATTGTCACTGACAATGCTTATGGGAAATCCAAATATTGAAAAACTTTGTTTTAATTTATCAATAGTCTGACTTGAATTATTTGAAGTATTCATGATGTACACATCTATCCATTTAGAGTAACTATCCAAAATTATCAAAAAGTTGAAATTATTCTTATGAAAAAAATCTATGTGTACTCTTGACCAAAATATATTGGACTTTGGCCAGGATAATAAAGATGAATCTGAATTCGAATTTTGAGTCAACTGACAAGTAACACAGTTCCCAATAAAATTTTCTATATCAACTGAAATGTTAGGCCACCAAATTGAACTTCGTGCAAGCATTTTTGATCTTACAATGCCAATATGGCTTTAATGTAACAAGTTTAAAATTTGTTCTCTCAGACACAAAGGTATAACTACACAGTTACCCCAAATGAGACAACCAGACTCTACAGTCAATTCATGACGTCTATTAAAGTATGGCTTGAAGTTCAAATCTGATATTGAATTTGGCCAACCACTCATAGTGAGATCAATAATTTTTGACAAGACTATATCTCTTTTTGTGTATTTGGCAATAGTTTCAAAAGATAGGGGCAAGTAATCCATGTTATTGAATAAGTTTACATACAAAACATTTGAGGTTAATGGCAAACGGGATAAAGCATCTGCATTTCCCATATTTTTACCTTTCCTATATACAATACTATATTTATAAGCTGATAAAAATATTGCCCATCTTACTAATCTTGCGACTGACATTGAAGGTAAGGATTTATTTGGATTGAATATTGTTTGCAGTGGTTGATGATTGGTTAAAAGAATGAAATGTTGACCATATAAATACTTATGGAATCGTTTGATGGCAAAAATAATTGCTAGCGCTTCACGTTCTGAGTTGGAGTAATTTTTCTCTGAAGGAGACAGAGTGCTAGATGCAAATATTACAGGACGGTCTTCATTATTGATTCAGTGACTCAGGACCGCACCTACTCCGTATGCAGAAGAATCACAAGCTACAACAATTGGTTTCTTTGGATCAAAATGAACAAGCAATTGATTATTAATGAGTAATTCTTTACTTCGCTTGAATGCTTCGCTACAGGTTTTTGACCACACAAATGAAACATTCTTTTCTTGTAATTTATACAAGGGTTTGATTTCAGATGACAACATAGGTAAGAATTTGCTGTAAAAATTTAGTAATCCTAAATATGACCTCAATTGAGTAATATTAGTAGGTTCTGGGGCGTTTACAATGGCTTCAACTTTTTGTTGTGATGGATGCAATCCATCCTTATCTACTCTATGCCCAAGATAGTCCACTTCTGAATCGAAAAGTTTACACTTGGAAAGGTTGACTTTCACGTTGAACTTTGCCAATCTCTCAAGGACTACATACAAATTTTTCTGACATGATTCTATACTATCACCCTTGATCAATATATCATCTAAGTAACATACCACATTACTCAAATTATTTAGAATTTTATGCATTATCAACTGAAACAGAGAGGGGGCGCTAGTTATTCCGTATGTTAACCTGGTGAATTTGTATAAACCAATATGAGTGTTGATAGTTAAATACTCTTGACACCGTTGGTCAACCACTAATTGCTGATAAGCTCCTGACAACCACTAATTGCTGATAAGCTCCTGATAAATCTAGAACAAAAAAATGTTACCACCTGACATACATGATAATATATCATTGATATTTGGAAGTGGATAATAATCTGGCTTCAAGACCTTGTTTAAACTAACTTTAAACTCTACACAAATGCGGATATCTCCGTTCTTCTTGGGGACAACCACAATAGGGCTTGCCCAATTGCTTTGAGTCACTGGAATTGAAATATTTGACTGCACCATGGATTTGATTTTCTTTTCTACTGGCTCTCTCAAAGCATATGGCAAAGAATATGGCTTATGAAAAATTGGAGTCTTACCATCTCTCAACTCTAAACTGACACTATATTTTTTTATACAAGAACTTTCATTTTGACTAAAAACTGAAGAAAATTTAGACTTGACTTGTTCTCTTAGCTTAGACACATTTATTTCATTTGCTACCAAACTATTTTGAGATAGAAGATTCTCTCGCCAATTTGGACACAAACTGTCCATCCAGTCCCCACCCATTAGTGGTGTAAATTTTGTCAAACTTTGTATGACTAACAAAGGCAATATGGCACAATTTTTGTTAAATTGTGCTTCTACATGACTTTCTCCTACCACTGTTATTGATTGCCCCGTTATGACACTTAAATCTACATCTACATGGGAGCTTTTGGAAACATTTCCTTAAATTGAATCTCTGAAATAACTGACCTGGCTGCACCACTGTCAACCTCCATTTGCAAAAACTGCCCATTTACAGACATACCTGCTTTTTCAGATAAATTCAATTTATTACAGGACAAGTGTGCCAATAATTCATCTTCTTCATGTTCATTTTCTTCTGGTAGTGACTGTTCTTGTTCTTCTACACTATTCACTTTGTTTTTCTGCTTACAGACAGTAGAAGTATGACCTTTCTTCCTACATGAAAAACAGGTCCACTGTTCAGCAGGACAGGTAGCAGGGTTGTGGATCCTGCCACAACGAAAACATGGTTTCGATTTTGACACTACGGCACTACTTATCTACCTTTTCCACCTGGATAACTGACACTTGGTTTACTGGACACATTTGACTTCCTGTGGTTCTGTATTTTATTCACTCCACATTATGGCTGGAAAGTTTTGACTTGCAACTCAGCCAACTCACAATTAGTTGCAATAGATACTGCTTTTTCAATAGTCACATTTGTCTCAGAAAGTAAGCGCTTCTGTATGCTTTCGGAACGTAGTCCACAAACTAGTCTATCCCGTAGTGCTCTATTCAGAAACTCTCCAAAGTTGCAATAACGTGCCAACTCTTTCAACTCTACCACATACTCAGCAACTGATTGATTTGATTTCTGTACACAATTGTTGAAATTGAACGTTTCTGCAATTTCTAACTTCGCTGGGTCGAAATGGTTTTTAAGCAGTTTCACAACTTCAGCCAAAGTGGCTTCCTCCGGCTTTTTCGGTGATACTAAGCTCTTCATTATATGGTATAGCTCGGGACCACCCAATGTAATCAGCATTGACAGCTTGATATCCTCACTGGTTTTATTTACTTTGAACAAATGCTCCAATCTCTCTACATAGGACGTGAAATCATTCTTGAGATTAAACGGTTCAATGGTTCCTATGAATGCCATGACTTTTCTTCAATGACACCGACACACTTTGTAGGAGAAACCAAAAAAAACTTCAAACGACGGACTTTGATTTCAGACAAGGTCAATGAACTCTCGACGCTGACCTGGTTTTTTTTTCAGTACTTGACTACGGTTCATACACAAGACATTTAAACACAAACGACCAACTCGTCGCCAATAATATGTATCGGGTTATGAAATAAACGAATCGATACTTGTGGGTTACTTGGTTTGTATTTAATTAAAAAGATGTATGAACATGACGACAAAATCACAACAACAACTCTCCTAGATCCGACAAGACGCTGTCCTGACATAACTGACAGTAGACAGGCATCTCCATGCACAGAACACATTATTAAAACATCTTAGAACATAACATATGGCAGCAATTCAAAATACATTATACAGAGTATATACTGGCATGAAAATGAAAAGAACACATCGGTCTCGAACAACAATATAAACAAAATGAATTAGAATCCGAACATGTGTATTCTACATCATGCACTTCAAAGCACGTTATGTATCGTTTTGATTTGGATTTGCATGATTTGAAGGTGTGTTCATACCTAAGGCATCTGAAACATTGGACAACTGGTTGAACATAGGGTTCTACAGTGAAATAGGTTAGGTTAATTCTCACTTCCTCAAGTATATCATTTTCCAAGAATGTAACAATTAAAATTGGCCTGTCTATCAAAATTTGTTTTCCGTCCTTATCAGTGGTTTTACGTTTCATGCGCTGGACACAAACTACATTTGAGTTATCGCATTGAATATTTTTGCATAAAAACTCTTCGGATGATTCCTTTACGGTGGTTGTGTATTATCTATTTCTTGAATAAATTGAAATAAACTTTGATACAAGTTTTTCTTCAGCATTATGCAGTAGATAAAAGGAATTCAGTCGAAATACAATAAAAATCAATATTTCAAACATAATACACTGACATCAATCAAAGTGTATTTGACAGTAATTCAATTATCATTTTTCTGAATATTGAGTGTCTCCGAAAAACACATGTTCATCTGATTTTCCCTGGAACTGGGTTTTGAATCATCCCAAGAAGATGCCTTTGTTTTTCAAACAGTGATCTAGTCAAAGATTTGGGCATATCATCTGCAACTTGTTCTGCACTCAACTGAACGTCAAAAATGCCTTCTTCATATTTTTCTCGTATGAAATTATAACATACATCTGTATGTTTTGAACGCTTATGAAAGTCTGGATTCTTAATTAAATTGATTGCGCCTGCATAATCAATCTTCAGAGAGGTACTCATGATTTCATCCCTAGAAATATCTTTCAATAGTCGTTGAAGCCAAATGATTTCTTTCGCTGCTTCACTGGCTGCAATAAATTCTTCTTTGTTTTTGACTTTGCCAAGTGACTGCTCCTCCTGCAAACTTGCCGACCATCCCGCTTGTTGACCAACGTGAGCGTTGATCGCCTGCATAATCAGAATCGCTGAAGACATCTAATTTACTCGAGGAACTATCATAATAAATTTCCATAGTTCATTGTTTCTCGAATATTCCTCAAAATTCACATCACACTGCCCACTGCTGATTGTAAAGGTACATCATCTCCAATTTCATCATCTTTCCCTAAACATTGACATCTTTCCATTGGAGTGCACACTGGAAAAGCTTCCAACATTTGTAATCTTTCCAGCACACGAATTACATAAGGTTCTTGATGAATATGTTACCATTGTCTTGCTTTACAACCTGAATTCCAAGATAATTCATAACAGGACCTGAAGTAATTTTGAATTCTATTCTGAGCGAGATCCCAATATGCTTTAACATTGTTTCATGTGATCCAGTGAATAATCCATTATCCACATAGAAGATAACAATGAACTTAGGATTATCTCTGTGGTACAGACATGGATCCGCCGAGCTTTGCTTCAAACCATAATCCTTCAGAACATTCGTGAAACGACGATTCCAACACCTGGGTGCCTGTTTCAGACCATATAAACTTTTTATCAATTTACAGACACGATCCGTTCCATCTTCATAACCTATTAATTTTCTCATGTATATTTCCTCATCGAGGTTTCCATAGAAAAATGCTGTATTGGCATCAAATTGTAGAAGATGCATTTTCTCTGAAGCTACAACTACTAGGACCGCTCGGACTGTATCAAATCTAGCAACAGGTGCGAACGTTTTTTGGAAATCTATACCTGCTTTCTGGGAGAAACCTTTTGCAACCAACCTGGCTTTGAATTCCGCTATACTGCCATCAGAATTATCTTTTGTTTTGAAAACCCATCTATTAGGTATAGCTTCTCTGTCTGGTGGCAAACGAACCAAGTTCCATGTTTCATTCTCTCTCAAACTTTGCATATCTTTGTACATAGCTGCTCTCTATTTATCCGAAATTTCTGATTCCAGGTCCTCCTTCATTGCAGTTGGTTCAAGAGACTTCACCAGCATTGCAAAATCATCAAATCTTGATGGTTTTGTAGGGATTGACCACTCACCGAAAACTTGTTTCATCTTGGCAACTTGAGAAATATCTAAAACATCAGAAACTTGAGAGCTTCCTTCCTGTAGCGTATAATTTTTTTATGTTGATCTGCAGAACACATTTCAACAGGGAAATCATTGATATTCGTTTCATCTTCTTGAACACCCTGAATGCAATTTTCAATGTATTGCTGTGAAATTATCAAACTTCCTTTGATTTCTTGTTCTTCTCCGAATACCACGTCTCTACTCAAATGAACATCATTACATTCAGGTATCTAAACCCTGAATCCATCTCTTTCCTCACAGTAACCAACCAAATAACGTTTCATTCTCTTTTTATCTAGTTTCTTCCTTTTTTGCTTGGGTACGTGAACGAAACATTCGGTGCCAAATATGTTGATATGTTCAAATGAAGGAATTTTACCAGTTCATAATTTGAAAGGTGCTTTTGCTTCTATAAAAGTTGGACCCGAGTGATTGAGAATATAGGCATCCATGTTTATTGCTTCAGCCCATAAGCATTCTGGTAGACTCTTGCTGTGTATTATAGTCCTTGCAGTATCCACAAGAGTTCAGTTCTCTGTTCGTATATACTGTGCAGTTTATCCCACATATCTTTTGCTTTGTTACACTTGAAAGCTCAAACTTGAAACAATCAGGTTTTGTACCAAATATACAAGTCGGTTCGCTGTAGATACTTTCTTCTTGTGATCAGCACACTCTAGTTCTGTTGCTTCATTGGGTAAATTTGGTGGATACTCGAATGTCCCATCAACAATCTGGATGACAACATGGCTTTGCAACTGAATGCGTATTTGAAATTTTTAGTCCGCCCAGTTCGACTGACCTTCCAACTTGTCAATTATAATCGGAATGCGTGGAAGTTCCATATCAGTACGCTTCCACAGTTCGCCAAAAAATCCACTATATGATCACCAATATATTATATTCAAACTGTAACGACTTTTTCCTTCAGAATATCGGATCTGGGCCCATAATCTCTTGAAATTATGCAGAGGATAAAAGGAATTCATTCGAAATACAATAAAAATCTTTATTTCAAAACTAATACACTGACATCAATCGAAGTTTATTTGAAGTAATTCAATTATCATTTTTCTGAATATTGAGTGTCTCCGAAAAACACAGGCTCATCTGAATTATTTCAACAGTTCTGAAGTCGAGAAAGTTTTCAATTTTGCAGAAAGATATTTAGGTGCTTTAGTTATCAAAACTTTGTGTGTTATCGAAAGTAGGTGTAGATTCCGAAGATCATTCAACCTCAGCCAACCAGTTTCTTTGAATTCTGCACTAACGTGTTCAAACTTCTGCATCGATTCTACTCTATTACAAGTGTTTTCAACTCATAGGAGTAGTCAAACTTTTCCTCTTGACTAGTCATACGACTATAATACATTACTGGATCAAACTGGTTTTTATGTTTCTGTAGTGAAATACCAGCAATGCCATTGCTGTCCGTATGCAGTTCAGTTTCAATGTGAGGGTCATGAATACTGAATAAGGGTTTAGAAATCAATCATTTTTCATTATAATTTTGGACAGTTACCGAAGTGGTATAGAATGTTTGTTCATCGTGTCACTAAATTTTCCACATGGTAATATGTGTCTTCGTGGTTTACAATTGGTTGACCAATTATGACCTCAAAATAACCTATATCGGCTTCCACAAATGTTAGTCAGATTCCATAAAAAACATTGACTGATTTCCAATAACCTCTACCACAATTTAATAATGATTCAATATGATTTTTTGTTTATTTACCACCAAAACTTTGCCTCATTCAATCGATTACATACGTGTATTCAGGTATACTTTCAACATAAAATAATTGAAAAAAATAAACAAAAATATCAATTATAAAATATCTACTGATTTTTCACTTGCCTTTCTAGTAGCTGTACCGTAGTGAATTCAGATGCCAACAATCCTCCTTCAAATGGCCTTTTTGGTTACAACATTTGAATGTTTTGTAGCCTTCCACGTGACCAGCGGTGACGTGCTTGGAGGGTCCTGATTGCGCAGTAGTTTTCCACTGAAACTTTCGTGGTCAACTTTTCTTGTTTCTTCACTAACGATCCTTTTCTAGGTGCTGGGCTGTCGAGTCTGGTTTCTTCTTAGTCTACGGTGATTTAGACTGAGTTTGCTCGGAATTGTTTGATGAATATCAGGAGAAAAATTGATCAAAGAAAAAACGCATCAGGTATGAGGATTCGAAACAACTACTTATAGAGAGATCAAATTACATCTGACATCTATTTGTGTGATGTTCGTTGAAAAAAAAAAATACTGCGGCGTTTATAGCACACATACATCACAGGAAACCCTAAAGTGTTATCAAAAATAGCGTTAGCGTTACCACAGTACGGTGTAGTTATGTATATAAGACGTAGCTTTCGAATTTCATCGTGCGATACTATGCAATCAGTCAAGTGTCGAAAGAGACGTAGTCCTCACATTTTAACGTTATACTATGCAATCAGGCAATTGCAAGTCAGAAGAGACATTTCAACTTGTGAGACATGCAGTCATTCAACTGTGGGAAGTGACGGAGTCTTCGCATTTTGAAGTGCAATGCCATGCACTTAGTCAACTGGTATGAGTGACGTAGTGTTCAAATTTTAACGTGCGATACCAATGTCCCAGGTCGTAATCATAGATTCAGCACAAGTAACGAGGGACCTTAGCGTTCAACGTACCATGCCAGAAACTGTGTTTATTGTCTCAAGTAATGTAAACCTAATATTTTGAAGTGCAATATCAGTCAACTGTCGGAAGATACGTAGCCCTCACATTTCCACGTGCGATGCATTCATTCAACTAATATTGGAGACGCGAACTGTTCATTTTGACGTGCGACATAATGCATACAGTCATAAGGGACGTAGTCTTCTCATTTGATTGGATTCAGTCAACTATCCTGAGAGATTTATATGCACAAAGAGAGGCGAAAGTTGCCCATAAAATGAGCTGTTTGGTACACCTCGCACAACATAATGAAATGTTGTACATGTTGTACATGCCAGGAAGACCTGGCATGTATTATTTGGATTGCAAACGTGAAAATTGATGTTTTTGAATGTTAGATCGGTTTCAGTCATGAGGTCGGCGCGCTGCATCTTGACGGAGTCGGTTGACAATGAGTATTTGACAGCGGCATGTATATTTCAGATTGGTCTCTGTCATAATATCCACGTTTGAACAACAAGGAGATTGAGATTGAAACAAAAATTGCCAACACCCTCTGGAGGAGGTTAAGTGGAAGAACATTTTCGGCAAATGCTTCATTTGCAGGAAATGAACTTCGCCCTTTGTTTCCAAATATTTTTTTATTGTCTTTATTGATGTATTGGTATTGGTTGATTTTGGAAATAATAAAGACGATATTATTATTATTATTATTATTATTATTGCACACCCCAGATGGTAATACTGATTTCGATAATTTGAGTAATGTGAAGAGTCCCACCAAAGATACTGATGCTGCCAATGAACAATATGTAGATGGAATTGAGGAAAAAATTACTGCAACTATACAGCACCAAGCTGAACTACACCATTCGGAAATAGACCGAAGTGAATGACGAAATAACAAAGTTGTATCGTGAAATTAAAAATGAATCGAATAGAACGAATGTTAGATCGGTTTCAGTCATGAGGTCGGCGCGCTGCATCTTGACGGAGTCGGTTGACAATGAGTATTTGACAGCGGCATGTATATTTCAGATTGGTCTCTGTCATAATATCCACGTTTGAACAACAAGGAGATTGAGATTGAAACAAAAATTGCCAACACCCTCTGGAGGAGGTTAAGTGGAACAACATTTTCTGCAAATGCTTCATTTGCAGGAAATGAACTTCGCCCTTTGTTTCCAAATATTTTTTTATTGTCTTTATTGATGTATTGGTATTGGTTGATTTTGGAAATAATAAAGACGATATTATTATTATTATTATTATTATTATTGCACACCCCAGATGGTAATACTGATTTCGATAATTTGAGTAATGTGAAGAGTCCCACCAAAGATACTGATGCTGCCAATGAACAATATGTAGATGGAATTGAGGAAAAAATTACTGCAACTATACAGCACCAAGCTGAACTACACCATTCGGAAATAGACCGAAGTGAATGACGAAATAACAAAGTTGTATCGTGAAATTAAAAATGAATCGAATAGAACGAAAAAACAATTTGAAAAGAAAACTCAAACACTTTCAAAATTTTATTCAAATAGCACAAATAACTGTGGCACGCTGTAATGAAACGAGGAAATTTTTCGAAAAATTAATTCCTCTGAAAAAGCGTGCGTGCGTGCGTGATTGTTGAGAATAATATTTTTATCGTGGATTAGACATATACTTAACGGGAGAAATCATCAAGATATTGCGATTATTTTGACTAGCACGAAAATATGTTAAAAAAACTTCAAACTGATCATGTAGGTCGAGTTTTACAGCAGCAAAGTTCGGGTTTTGATGAAGAGATGTAACATTCTTCATGTTTCTCCCTCATCTCATGTAACATCTGCTCACGGTTCATATTAACTCTAGCGCCACGTTCTTTGTCTTTCTCTTTCTCTCTTTTTAATGATGTTATGTTATATAGAATCAATTTCTTTCATCTGGTACACAAAAATGCTGTTTTCAATAGGGAAAAACGTCACTCAAAGCGTTTTGTCTTGTTGATGGTACCACATTCGCTAACTCGCTCATTTCTCTGCTACACCCAGAATTTTATTTGCAAGTCGGTGGCAGCAGCATCTACTAGAACCACTCTGCAAGTGCTTTCTACGAACACCTTGAAATCTGTTGAATCTAATCGGAATACTACCTACATATATGTATATATCAGTGTAGAATAAGTCAAAACCAGCAGTAACAACCACTTTTATCTACCAATAAACTCATGATACTGCGGGACTTCTGTCATAGAAGATCGCTGCCGTGAACTAAAACAACTATTGTCAAACTTCGGTAGAAAGTCGTGGAGGATTATGATAATACATCATGGATGGTTTCTACATTCATCAACACCAATGAGGGCATCTTACCTTGTATGCATCACATAACTTAAGTTTGTCAATCGGTCTAACGCGTTGGGGTGACTTCACTGCGGCGGCTGTCCCCTGCAAAAATGTGATCAAAATAGGCGTTTCTCGCGTTTCAAAAAACACCTAAAATTTGAAGCGCTGGAACACGCAAAAATGCAATCACAATAAACATTTTTCGCGTTCTAAAAAACAACCTAAAATAAAACCGTAAAAACTGTATGTTTACTTACATGTATTTTTTATGGAGATTTGATATTTCAAATTTGCTCAAAATATACGTTCTCACGTTCGGAAACACAACTTTAATTTGAAACGCTGAAACACGTAAAAATACGACCACAATAAGCATTTTTTGCGTTCGAAAAAACAGAAAAAATTTGAAACGCAATTTGTCTGTCTCCTATCTCCTATCAGCGAAAAAGAAACAGAGTCAAACTGACACATACTGGGTATCGCACGTTAAAAATGATGGACCCCCCATCACGAAATAATTTTGAAATCACCATACCTCTAATGACGCGTGTTTTATTTAACAAATGACGGGGGCAACCATGTTTTCTTCTCTTACATCATATGTTGGTGCACCCGGTATATGGTATTCGATAAGCAGGCGCCATCTTTTTTTCTCTTAAGTGATGTTGGTTGTTTTTTCTCTCAATTGCTTTTGTCTGTGATGATACGTTGGTACACCCTGTATATGTTTTTTCTTCAATAATTAAATTGAAAAAACCGGAAACTTCCCGCCCTCCGTAACTCTACTGCTGTATTTTAGATCTGGCAACACCCAAATCTCAATATACATGCCGCTGTCAAATACTCATTTCCAACCGACTTCGTCAAGATTAACGCAGCGCGCCGACCTCATGACTGAAACCGATCTAACATTCAAAAACATCAATTTTCACGTTTGCCATCCAAGTATAGAATAATACATGCCAGATCTTCCTGGCATTGCGCACACTTAGCTTGAAATCTTTATTAATAATTCAATAATTTATTCACATCCATTTCCTTCAGCTGAATAATTTTTTTTCTGAACCATGTATTTTCTTCTTTTAACAATGGTTTGCTTATTAGTATTTATGAAAACATTTTCAAAATTATAGATGAATTATATTACTTCAGCAGAAATCTAAGATACTTCGTCATGTATGGTGGGTGTTTTAAGTTATATTTCTTTGCTCATAATCTTGATATAATCTTGAATTACATCCATCAGACGCTGTTCCGCTTCCAATGATCGATATTTTGTTCATTCGCTAATTTTACCTCAGCAAAAATGCTTGATTTTCACGATTCTTTTCTAATTTCACCCTCGAAACTTCTCAACTATTCCTATTTTTTACGCAAGCCTTCTTCACTCAAAAAATTAGATTTCTGTCGTAGTATGGTTGACAAATTGGAAACAGTAACATTGATAATGATGTGGCTCTCAAATTTTGTTTTGACATTTGATTCAAAAATTGGCTGGGCTTCTGTCAATCAATCATATATTTTGATGGATACTCTTCTCATCGACTGTGTTTCGTGGTATTGGTGTATGATGCGATCTCGCACTTCAACTTCAATCAATTGATTTCGAGTTACTATCATTCATTCATTCTGAATATTCCACCTCAGCTCTTCATTTTCTTATAAATTTCGATATGTGTTAATGTTCAAATGCCAAATTGTTTTCTAGTTACATCAGTTTGCGTTTTCGAATCTTTGACGGTATATTGATATTCATGTTGATAGTTGAGAGGTGAACTTGACAATGTTCACCCCCAGATTGACTACTTTCTTCAATGCCCAGCCACTATCCTTCTCAGCAAATGCAACCAGCTGTCATAATGGGCTCAATGATTTTGGAATTGGACCATTCTTCCAGATTGGGAGGGGGTAAAGAAAATGTGAAATTGTCAAGCTGTGTGCACGCTTCAATATACTTGAAGGAAGAAACTTTGTATTTCGTGCAAAATATTTTTATTTTAAAAATTGTAGCAAAGCGCTTTCGACTGTTAAGTCATCATCAGTGCGTACCTGCAAGTAAGTAATGATTGAAAATGAATTTGATAAAATTGAAAATTTTTGAAATTTGAAAGTTATGAAAAGTGAGGTTACTTACTCGTCAGGTGTACAAGAAGCCATATAAAAACATCATGTCCATGGACCAAATTAACATGTTACAAAATATAAAACATATTTAAAATTGAATAATTTTCATCCTGTTTAAGGATTATTAAAGATAAAGATATGGGATACTACATCATATCTGTCTGAATGTTGAAGCGGAAGTGGAAGAGAAATTTAAATTGACAATGTATGCCAATGACACTATTGACAAGTGACAGTGACCATTGACATTTGTGACATATATTCAAAGAACTCAAATAGAAATTGAACTAATCCAGACATGAGTTTAAAAAGGAAACGTAAATCTGAAAGTGATTAGTCTAATGGGAACGTTTCGTTTTCCAAAAATACGCTACCAAAGAAAACTCTATCAAGAATACGAATAAATTATCAAATTTAGTAATGGGTGAAAAATAATGAGTAATAATCAGAAGGAAAATAGGGGGGTGGGTTCTCTATGGATCTGTCCATCCTCAACCAAATATTGCTAAGACACCGAGAAGAAGTCTAATGAGAACTTCACTCAATATACCTGCATACTGGGAAGACAAACTGAACCTAAGAGGTGACCCAAGTTGAGTGAATTAGCTCCAATGTTTGAGCACCCACAATTGGGCTTAAGGACATGTGAAAAGTCTAATGAGAATTATCTTAGTCAAAGTTTAGGCAATTTGGGTAGCACAAACGTAAAGAAATGAAGAAACTTTCAAGCAAAAGATCAATATAAGGCCTCTATGCAGTTCTATCCAACCCCAACAAGGAAAGCTAAGGGAATGAGAAAGAGTCTAATGAGAACTCATCACATTTTACCCGCTGATCAAAGTTGGAAGTTGTACACAACTACATAGTTACCAATAAAAAACCAAAAGGTGAAAATTAACTTCGTGTTCTCAGAATTGAAAGCCGGAGAGAATGGATAAACTGCTAAACGGGTTCAAGTAATATCATCATAGAGAAAGATTAATGAAATATTGAGAATGTTTGAACTGAAGAAATTTTTTTTTCAGCGGGTAAAATGTGATGAGTTCTCATTAGACTCTTTCTCATTCCCTTAGCTTTCCTTGTTGGGGTTGGATAGAACTGCATAGAGGCCTTATATTGATATTTTGCTTGAAAGTTTCTTCATTTCTTTACGTTTGTGCTACCCAAATTGCCTAAACTTGGACTAAGATAGTTCTCATTAGACTTTTCACATGTCCTTAAGCCCAATTGTGGGTGCTCAAACATTGGAGCTAATTCACTCAACTTGGGTCACCTCTTAGGTTCAGTTTGTCTTCCCAGTATGCAGGTATATTGAGTGAAGTTCTCATTAGACTTCTTCTCGGTGTCTTAGCAATATTTGGTTGAGGATGGACAGATCCATAGAGAACCCACCCCCCTATTTTCCTTCTGATTATTACTCATTATTTTTCAACCATTACTAAATTTGATAATTTATTCGTATTCTTGATAGAGTTTTCTTTGGTAGCGTATTTTTGGAAAACGAAACGTTCCCATTAGACTAATCACTTTCAGATTTAAGTTTCCTTTTTAAACTCATGTCTGGATTAGTTCAATTTCTATTTGAGTTCTTTGAATCTATGTCACAAATGTCAATGGTCACTGTCACTTGTCAATAGTGTCATTGGCATACATTGTCAATTTAAATTTCTCTTCCACTTCCGCTTCAACATTCAGACAGATATGATGTAGTATCCCATATCTTTATCTTTAATAATCCTTAAACAGGATGAAAATTATTCAATTTTAAATATGTTTTATATTTTGTAGCATGTTAATTTGGTCCATGGACATGATGTTTTTATATGGCTTCTTGTACACCTGACGAGTAAGTAACCTCACTTTTCATAACTTTCAAATTTCAAAAATTTTCAATTTTATCAAATTCATTTTCAATCATTACTTACTTGCAGGTACGCACTGATGATGACTTAACAGTCGAAAGCGCTTTGCTACAATTTTTAAAATAAAAATATTTTGCACGAAATACAAAGTTTCTTCCTTCAAGTGTAAAGAAAATGTTTTGTACGAAAAACTGAATGGTTTCAAAAGGCCCCTAGTTTTTAAGTAATGTGTGCTTCAGTTAGCATAAGAATACATATAAAGGTGCTGCATTTGTCATATATCTAGGTGCATTGTTTTCATGAGAGTGGATGTTAACTGATGTATATCGTTTGCCGCATTTATGAAATTAAAAAATCAAAGAAAGAGTTGTATGAGATTTGCCAAATTCGCATAGAAAAGTTGTACCAACTTGAAAAGATGAAGTCATATTCCAAATATATAAAACATTTGAGAAGTTTTTTCTTCTTCAATTAATTTTGAGGCACCTTGTAAAGATTTTTTTCTTAAACGTATTTTATAACACGCCATATGCGTTTGACACATCTTGGGATGATATTTCTCCATATATTTTTTTTTGTTCAATGCCATATTTTTATACACCCGTTTATGTATTTACAACAATGATGTATTTTGATGCACCTCATATACTCAATTTATTGAATGACATTTGACGGATATCGTCTATGTTTTTTAATTCATTTATAATTTTTATACGTACCCCGCTACTGTTCGTTTCTTCAACAATTAATTTCTGAATTTTCCTGGTATAACCTGTATGTTTTTTCTACTAAAATTCATGTTAGTGACATTCAACATTTCTTTTTAATCCTCATCACAGTTGAAACAAAACGTTTTGAATGCTATTTTCCATCCTCAGTATACCATTTCGAATATCATTTGTATATAATGTTTCAATATGCCCGACATTTTACGTAAATTAGCACGGAACTCCGCATGGTAACGTAAACAATAACTGAAAATACGTGACTGATTTTTATGTTTGATGACATATTTTCAAATACCTTATATTTATTTATTTTTTAGTTAAGTTTCAGTTTAGGAACATCCAGTATATGATTTTCCTTTCACGTTGTAAAGTATGATTCATTTCATGGGGCATTCAATATATCGATAAATTGTGTAAAAATGTTCTTTGCAAATGGTTCGATTCCGCGCAAAATAACTCCATCTATTTGTTTTTTTCTCATAATGGTGTCTCTTGCTATAATCATACAAAAATGAATATTTTTGAAAGTGTTTGTTCACAAAACAATTCTTCAATTATGATAAACTATAGAACATTTCATTATGTTGTGCGAGGTGTACCAAACAGCTCATTTTATGTGCTACTTTCTCCTGTCTTTGTGTATACAAATGAGAGAAGAATATCTCAAGAAACGGTTTTATCTCTCATTGCAGCTGAAATCAAAGGGCTATAGTGCGTTCATTTTCAATGCTGTTTAGAAAGGCAAACCTGTCGACGGTGTACCTATATATTTTGCATAATTTAACCTTAAACAACCTCTCTGTAATGAGCCCAAATGATGTCTGATGAATAACAAATATGTTATGTGACTCGTTTAATGACATTTCCACCATTTGAGTCTGTCATATAAATCTAATCATGCCAACTTGGGAATACTATTCTATCCTATATGAAATAATTATACGTGAAAACTACGTCATTTCTGACGTGTATGGTATTGGACTTCGAATTCTGAGAACACTGAAGACTCTATCACGGAATCGCACGTTGAACGCTAAGATCCCTCACCACTTGTGCTTCAAACCACTGAATTTGAGATTGCAACCTCTCTTAGGATAGTTGACTGAATCCATTCAAATGAGAAGACTATGTCCCTTATGACTGTATGCATTGTTCCGCAATGATCCGCGTTCACTATTCGGTTGTCAACTTTTCCGCTTGTTAATGTGTTACGGAACAGTCCTGTAAACCCAGTAACTTTCTACACCTAATATTAAAAAAACATGTTAAGGAATAATATAACTAATTCTTTTGTAAATTTATAATTTTCTAATAAAAAGACGGATTGACAAGTTTGGGAATCATAACGATTATCCACTATTTCAATAGGTGTAATATATGTTGGAAAGTATTTGACAATTTTACAGTATTAGGAAAAAATTGCAGAACAATAATGATTAAGATGAGATTTTCAACACTGTGTGCATTACTTTCATCTATCACAGATACTTCTGCAGTCATGTTACCATCAGTAACCTACAAAAGAACCATTGTCACATGCCTAATAAAAATCGACTGGTATATCTTTGGTAGCACCTTATTTTTAACTTCAGCTCGATGTTTCAATCTTAACTTTCTATCAAAAGCTTTCTGATGCCATAGTCCAATAATAAATTGGGACCTTATCAGGATTAGCAACACTTAACAGTACTGCAGGTTTTTCTAGAGGATGGTTACGGTTCAAGCATAATTTTATTGATCTCCCAACCTACTTACCAGTCAAAAAATTTTGCTACAAACTCGAACATTTTTGAGTTTTGTTTCTTTAATAGGTACCTGACTGTTGATTATTTCTATTCGTTTTTGACAATGGGCATTTTGCACGCACTGCGCAGCCGCGACAAATCTTTACCAACTATTTGCTGAGTTAAAAAGTTGATCGCCCGGTGAACTTTTACCCGAATCGTGAACGGAGATAAATTTTACCCGACGACAATTGTGAACAGCTGGATGATCGTCGGAAGTCGTCGTGCGATCGCCCGAAGATAATTGTAAACGCACCCCTATAGTTTCTTGGTTACTATCAGACAATCGTATAACAGTTATCAATTTTCATTGGAGAAACTGATTTGTTTAGGCTGCTACGGGCGTTTTCAATAGGTAGTTCAGCAAACGTCACATTTCTTGGTTTCTTAATGGAAACGATTCGTGGTTGATATTGATGATCTCGGGCACAGAAGGAATTCTCAAGATGATTTTCTTCAGGAACCTGACCCAATCTTAGCTGGTTGTAGTGTCGTTTATTTATATATCCATCATCTAACTCTATTAAGTAGTAAAGTTTTCCTAATCGTTCAACAATAGTTCCATATTTTCATAATTTGGATACTGTGTAGTTCCGAGATTGCAGTCTATCTCCGAGATTGTAGAATTTATGAAAGTGTAGCTGCTGCCCCAATCTATTCTTCATTGATTCGAGCGGTCGAATCAAGTCTAATTTTTTCCTCAGTTTTCTGTTCATCAGAATTTCCGAAGGAGACTTTCCACAAGATAAGGGTGTCGCTCTATACCTGAATAAAAATGAATGAAATTTCTCGTGTAACGTTCCGGACATTCATTTCAATTTTGCCTTCAATGTCTAGCAATAGCGTTCGGCTTATCCGTGTGTTGCTGGATGTCCTGGTGCTATTAGATGTTGCGCAATTCCATGGCGTTGACAAAAGTCTTGGAATTCTCTAGATTTGAATTGGGGCATTATCGCTCACCAAAACTTCCGGCAACTCATGAGGACTGAAAATTTCTCGTAGTTTGTGAATTGTACTAGTCGTTGTTGGAGCTCGAGCTAACGTCAGATTTTCTGGCATCAACGACAATAAAAATGTATTAGTTTAGGAATGGACCAGCATAGTCCATGTGAATACGTTGCCAAATGTTTGTTGGAGGTTCCCAGTGAATGGGTGCCTTGACTGAATCTTTTTTGATATAATGATAAGGTTCAGAGCTTTCAACCATATTTTCTATATCAGAATTTATACCTCTCCAGTAACAATGATTTCGAGCAATCGCTTTCATTTTAACAATCCCAATATGCGTTGCATGTAATTCTCTCAATATTTGCGGGTTGGACTCTATGTCCTCTAAACAAAATTCCATCTTGAAGGGATAGTTCTGAATTTTGATTTTCACCATCACTGAGAGATTTCTTCAGCTCGGAGACTTCTGGATCAGTATCAGTTTTTTTAGCAATTTGAAACGCTGTTACGATCTCTGTCGATATATTGTTTTTGTACAACTCTCATTAAAAATGACGTTTTTAATTCATTGGCATGTTACCTAAAAACTGACGTTTTCACAAAATCACTTTTAACACCAGTGTTAAAAATACTTTTAACACTAGTGATAAAAGTAAAATGACAGATGAGATGATAGATACTCAGTAATATAGATCTTTCTAATAGAAACACTTCGATCAGATATTATAATCAGAACACCTACTCAAGAGGAATTATTTAAAAAAGTTCATACATGCATTTGGCCGTTTGAGCAATTATTAATACTAATTCCTTTTGAAGTTACAAACGAAGTAATATTCGGTAGAAGGTCCTTCATCACTGACAAATAATGACATTTATAAATAAAGTGCGTTGGGGTTCATTATAGTTGGAGCATTTGCCTGTCTGCCTGTAATCCAAAGATCGTGTGTTCGAATCCTTATGGATCTTATATTTTTTTTGTTTTTTTCTTACTAGCAGTAACTGTTGTACAAAAAAATTTGTATGATACATTTGTTAAAAGTGATTTTATTTTGCTCGTGGGGTTGCTCCATCACATAAACACCATTAACGCTATTTTTTTCTTTCTGGCCAATTTTCAAAGGATTTCTTGTAAAATAGTCTGCGTTGGTATGCTCAGACGATCTTCTGTACTCTATCAAATAATGAAATCATGAGAAAAATTGTGCGTAATGATCATTAAAGTTGCTGTTAGAGTGGGTAATTGCTTCTATGGGTTGAAAATTGTAGTCAGTGGTGTATTATCCACCAAGAGTGAAATTTCGGCCGTATCGTAGCGCGTAAGGTACTCGTCAAGGTTTGATTAAAATTGGAGTCACATTAGATTTCATCTGGAGAAATTTTTTATAATCAGGTATTTTGCCCATCTTCGGTTGGAAAACGTCTTGATATTCGTTTAGGATCTCTTCTGTTGATGATTTTTCTAATTAACTTTGACTTCAACTTTGATACTGACTTTGACGTTGACGTTGATGTCGACAACATCGACATCGACATCGACATCCCCTACTGAAATGATATATTGCTATGATTTTTAAGTTTCGGAATTTTCAAAAGATAGTTACCTATTTTCATTTAATTTCAAATAATCTCCCGAAATTCTTCTTTAAATATAAAAAGTATGGCCCTTTATCATTGAATTTGTATTCATTTGTTAAAAATGGAGGAATTAATACTTTGTAACGAATATATTATTATTATTATTATTATTGCTATTTCTTTTGTTCAAAAAGTTTATGTATATTAGAATACGGTACTCTTGATGATTTATACCTATGAATCGTGAAAGGATTCATCGGATGAATCAGCATGAGTACATCATTATACAATCATTTTGAAGTTGGGTACGTTCAGATATTGGGATTATTATTAGTAGTTTCTTTCTGGCGACAACACAGCCGAGTAAATTTATGTCCGTAAGTCGTGTTTTATTTGAAGTCCACGAAATACCCGAATAAGTCAGAAGTGGGATACCTACGGTGAATAGTGAATAGTGATTGAAAATGTCTGATAGTGACAATAATAATAGTGATCCTAATTATCGCAAAAGAACACGAAATCCGAAGACCCAGGCGGAAAATACGCATCAAAAAAGTTCAGATGATAGCTCGAGTGATGAAAACAGCGACTCATCTCATTATGCGAATCTTTCCAATCATTCCAGAGAATCCAAGAAGATGAGAATAGAGGAAATGATCAAGAAGAAAGTGGCTGAAATCGTAAGTCAGATGCAGCCAAGTACTCTCATTCACCCCAACCAATTTATGAATGGTTAAGTAGCCGTGAAACACGACATCGTACCAGTTTTTGATCCGGAAAAAAATTATGTGAGTTGGTCAATGGCTAAAAAAATAGAACAATTAGGCAATATCCATGGTTGGGATGACTCGACCAAATCATATTGTTTGCAATCCAAATTATGTGGAATTGGGAAGGTATGGTTCAATGGCTTGAAGAGTTATGAGAGAACATGGGAAGAATGGAAACGTTTGTTACTAGAGGCATTTCCGACCCACGATCATTTCATCGACAATCTTAAGCAAATGATGCAAAGAAAAAAGAATTTCAATGAATCGATGGCACACTACTACTACATAAAGTGTATTCTCGTGCGAAAATACGAAATACCCGAATAACTTATTATCTACTATTATCTATAACTATATTATCGCCGGGCGGCCCTCCGCCGCCCGTTTCTTCATCCATTTCTTATGAGGATAGCGATAAAAAATGAAAAAAGTACACACTCACCAAAATAATTTGTAAATTCCAGTTATAAACTAAATAAAGTATATATTTATCGATTTAATGCACAAATGTTTATCACACAGTTAGAACGCTCTTGTATACGTTGAGACAGATTGGCTATCGATACGAAACTGCCCTGCATTTTGGGGCTGCATATAAATATGTACCCGATGATTTATCGCTATTAGTAGCACGCATTATATTCGCTTCAATAATCGTTTTATTCGGATTAAAGTTTGACGTTGCATCTTTTATCAGGTCAACTATATTCGGCACTGTTACTATATATAGGGACCTTCGTGGTTTCTACATTATGAATCGATGAACAAATAATCATCGAGTATCGATACTCAATTTTCGCGATTTTTAGTCGGAACACACCGATAAACTACATCGAACACTGAACTTGGATAATCTTTACTCTACTTTACTTTCTAATAAACATTCTTGAATCTGATCCTCATACTGATGACTAAATTTGACGAACGACTGTATACTAGAGTTTTGTTCAAAAATATGAATAGGATATTCATAAAATCATCTATTGAATCATACTAACGGAATTGACACTAATGGAATGGCAGTTGAAACTTAATTACCTTCTTTATTCGTGCTGAACCTTTTTTTTACTAACCGCTATGTGGGGATTTTAACCACGCCCCCTGTTTAATTGGCATTGTTTTCATGTCGTTAACTGTTAGCGGCGCCTTTGAACTGCTTGATTATTGGGTGTTTACTTCTCAAAAAAAAAAAGAAAGTAGATTGCACGTGTTCCTTTATAATAATTCGGCATAATTTTACCGTTTTCTTATCTTAGCGTATTTCTCGGATATTGAACCGGTTTGGCGAGGTCAACGCCTTATTTCGTGCTCGTGTGAGCTACTCTTTCTCTCTCTAACTTATGGAAACGCGTTTGATTTAAGAATATTATTAATAATAATAATAATAATAAAGGTCTTTATTGAAAGGAAATTTTTTTACATTATATATACAATGGAATAGTATGTTGGGCGAGATTCAGCACAGGCGCGTGGTATCGAATGATATCACGCACCTGCCTGTTCTTCCACCTAACCCATAAAAGTTTCGCAGATGTGGCGGATTGTTTGCAATTCGTTGGCAATTTCAATATCAAAATGTATAATTACACAGAGGTAGACATGATTATGAAAATAAATACATGTAACTATATAAATATTAAATATTATAGAATATTGCTTTTCGCTTGTTCATTGAGGATCATTATCTTCAGTGACTTCTTGTATAGAGCCAGAGGTTTATTCCTGATATCTGGAGTCAAGTCATTCATGCATTTCGTTACATTGTAAGAAAAAGAGCGTTTGAAAAAGTGGGTAGAGTGTTTCGGTAGGGATAAAGTATGTTTATGTCTGATATTAATATTGTGTATATCAGTACGAAATGAGATTTTATTATATTAGTATGGTGGAGTCTTGAACGTCAGAATATTTCTAAAAAAACACAGACTATGGTAATACCTACGATTTTCCATATTCATCCATTTTACTTTCTTCAAAGTATGACTGATATGTTCAAATTTTCTTATTCCGAAGATTAGTCTTAAACAGCTGTTTTGTAGTTTTTGTATTCTTTTTTTGTCGAGAAAGTTTAGGCAGGGACTGTAGATCACATCACAGTAATTCAATTGGGATAGTACTAAAGTTTCACAGAGAAGAGCTTTTATGGAGCTATGGAGTATGTTTTTATTTTGGTAGATTGTTTTTAGTGCTCTGTAGCCTTTTTGTAAGCAATTGCTTATATGTTTAGAAAATCGAAGATCTTTGTCAATCCATAACCCTAAGTTTTTTACACTGGGAGCGAAAGAGACCGTGCTGTTATCCATCAAAATTCCCCTGTAAAAGTTATCAAAAAATATATCTCTTTTTCCTTTCATACCAAATACGATGCCTGTCGTTTTAGAAGCATTCAATTTGAGACAATGTGAGTCTGAAAAAGACTTTAGGTGATTTAAATCATAGTTAATTGCATGGACTGCCTGCGCAGACTCATCTGGATCAAACGATATGTAAACCTGAGTGTCATCCGCATAATAATGCTGCTTACAAGATAAGAAGGCTTTGGGAAAGTTAGATATGTAAATTGAAAAAAGTAACGGTCCCAATATGGGACCTTGTGGTACACCTTTGGTAGTTTCCAAGAAGATTACATTTTGCGAGTTATGGCAATCATAGTTTCGGGATTTTTTTAGCTTTCATTAGTTTATGAATCACTTTAATTTTACGCTTCCTACATCATTTAATGAAACATATTATCAAATGCCTCATAAATAATCTTTATCGATTGAGCTTATTTCTGTTTGACGAATGAAGAATAGGTCTTCAAAAATAAAAATATTGTTTTTGATAATATGAACGGTGACCGTCAGAAAAAAAATTGAATATTCTTATTATATAAAAAATAAATAAATAAACATGCGGCCACTTTCAACTCCAACACCCATTATCTCCATAACCAGTCATAGAATCGTGTTGGGCCAATTAGCACTTTTGATGAGGTGATCGAATACTAATATTTATTATAATTTCAGCCAATTTCACCACGGCCCACAATCCCATAAGACCGGTGCGGGGTCCTTTGTGAATGCATCAAAATAGACGTTTTAAAAATTTCCAACGAATAGTCAAAACTTTTGTGATTATTTCGAGACCACTTTAATCAAAAAAATTACCACGAATGGAAAAAAATATGTTTCGGTCAACGTAAACGGTTGCAAATCTGTACAACTGTTCCTATAACTTTTCCGATGTATCTTTCAGGTTTGCAGAACTTTGTTATTTTTTCTTGTTGTTTATCAAAGAAAAATATTAGTTCCATACATTCAAATTAGTTGCAAACTTGATTCGTGATATGAAATTATTATAATACTACTCCAGGTTTGGAATTGGAATAGCAATTTTGACAATGTTTCGGTCTTCGGAGCAGGTTGGAAACCAAAGTTTGAAAACTTTTGGATTCGTTGTTTTTTCGATTCTTAATGTCTATTGGCCTATACAATCTCTTCCCTAATTTTCAGATTCGGAAAACAAAGACCACCAAAGGACAGCGACAACGAAGACGAAAACACGAATTTAATCCATGAATCCGATAGGGAATCAGATTTCGATGCTTCCAGAGGCAGTCAGAGCTCAATTAGCTCAAACGATGGTCAAATGTCGAGTGCTTTGGCTGAAAGGAACAAAAGAGCATATAGGTATGTACAATGAAAGCAGTAATTGGATTTTTATTTGTAGCTTCGTGCTGCGGCATCTCGACTGAAGAGTTTATTCAATCAATTGCTCTCACTCTTCTTTCGATTGATGTAATATCTACGCACAAGTTGAAGTATAAATGAAATTTAACAGCAGTAAATTCTTTCCTGGCAATTCTCAATTACTGCAGAAATCAAAATTCTACTAACAAAATTCACTGTATACATATACATATACTAACTTTCCGATAATCTAGATAGGTACTTAGAATTTTGTTTATAATTCAGAACAATATGATTGCAAATAATATTGAAGTGATATAATAAAACAAATAATAATAATAATAATAATAATAATAATAATGTTGGTGTGTTTGACACAATTTCTGCAATCGATTTTAGAATATTTTCCCGATTAGCTGAATACTTGAAATTTTGCCAGAACAAAGCTCAGACTAGATGTCAATGCAATATGATTGTATAATATGTTGATATTATAAAAATAGTAATGATTATAAATTTTTGTCTGTTTGGTACAAAATGTTGAAACCGATTGCCTGGTGAGTAGCGACACCATCTACCCAAGCAAAGGATGCAAAATCGGACAATAAACAAATAATAATAATAATAATAATAATAATAATGTTGGTGTGTTTGACACAATTTCTGCAATCGATTTTAGAATATTTTCCCGATTAGCTGAATACTTGAAATTTTGCCAGAACAAAGCTCAGACTAGATGGCAATGCAATATGATTGTATAATATGTTGATATTATAAAAATAATAATGATTATAAATTTTTGTCTGTTTGGTACAAAATGTTGAAACCGATTGCCTGGTGAGTAGCGACACCATCTACCCAAGCAAAGGATGCAAAATCGGACAATAAACAAATAATAATAATAATAATAATAATAATGTTGGTGTGTTTGACACAATTTTTGCAATCGATTTTAGAATATTTTCCCGATTAGCAGAATACTTGAAATTTTGCCAGAACAAAGCTCAGACTAGATGACAATGCAATATGATTGTATAATATGTTGATATTATGAAAAATAATATTTATTATAAATTTTTGTCTGTTTGGTACAAAATGTTGAAACCGATTGCCTTGTGAGTAGCGACACCATCTACTCAAGCAAAGGATGCAAAATCGGACAGACAGCTCATGCGCCTCCAATAAGTTTAATGTGCTAACTACCCAATGAATCGTTTAACTCGACTCCTAGAAGACGAAATTTGGGTCCTCGTAATTGACCCCATCGGTATAGTGGTCAAAGGCGAGGTGTTGGATCCAATAACAATGGATTTCCAAAAATCGACCGATTTAACAATTAACGCTTCAAGTGGACGATTGATCAGAAGGATGATCTTCTACATACATCTGTTTGAAAGTTTTAGACAATGACTTGAATATTGCAGACTTCCATCGTCTGGAAAGTTTCTATGAGCACTACGTTTCAATCGGTTCAGTACATCCGATCTTTATTAACCGCCGGAATGATAAGGGAAACTTTATATATCCTGAGGTAATTAACAGTACTACAGATTATATTATTTGGCCATAATTAGGCGTGGTAATGGATAGGGACCCTTATCGTTTGTAAGTGACTTGTTATTGATAAAGTGTGGAAGAAAGGTTAATAACAGATCAACAGGTCAAAACCGACCAAATATCGAGGATAACTCATCGAACTCCGCTGGCCTTACCTAAACTATTTTAATAAAATGGCTGTTCTTATCATGGATGTCCTTGATAGGATTGATGGACATGATGCTTTCTGATCTGAAAATTGTAACGGCTTGCCATAAAACGGCAAATATCTCAGTCAGACGAATGTAAAAAATCGCCATCCTTGATTCACTTTGTCTACTCGATGCACATGACTCTCAGACCCAGTAATTACTCACCCCATAGACTTGAGAACTGAATATTTCCAGATAGATAGGTTGCGGCTCCAGAGATAGGAATCCACCGGAAATTTACTTGAGAAATAATCATATTGGTAATAAAAATAATAACTTTCCTCAACACAAGACGTAAATACACAATATTAAAATTTTATTTTTTTTTATAAACGAGTTCCACAGGCGGTTTTAGATTGCCAAAACTATCAAAGTATTTCACACAAAGTCCGCTTTTCACGTATGCTACCCAATGCGTTTTTTTCTATCGAGTCCATATTGACAATGGCGCACTCTTTGTACATGAGCGTAGAAAGAGGTAGGTTATCGTGCATGAAAACCTTAATGAAATTGGGAACTTTCAGGTGTTTAGCATACTTGACCAAGTACACATCGTACAAAGGTTGCTTGCTATTGGACAGCTTGACTGGGAATTTTTTGCAAACTTTTTGAGGAAAAGACAATAGCCTTCGTGACTTATTTTGCGCAGAAACAAGCCAGATCCCTGATTTCGCTGTTCTCCATCGCAATATTGTGACGCTTCTCTTCATCTAATTTCTTCTGAGCTTTTTTTGATGACATGATGGTCCTGCAGTAGGACTCTTTTTCGCATAGCAATAGCTATAACGGAACAGTCGGCATCTCTTTCCGGTACACCTCAAAGTGATAGCGTGTGCTTCGCTTTGCTATGCAAAACAAGTTACAGAGTACCACCCCTCCTTGTTGTGGTGCTGGTACCAGCCTATGATCCCAGTGCTCCCAAAGCTGCATAGATGGGAAGCAAAGGCAGCAAACCTCCACTTTTTGCTTCAAAAGGTAATATTCAGGATACTTTGATGTTTTTGCGACCTCCAATTTCTTGATTTGGTCTCGGGCTGCACGCAATGCTACCAACGACGATTTTTTTCTTTCAGTTGAACAGTTTTCAGCATCTTCCGCAGATGATTGGCGATTTTCGAGACCACATCCTTCTTGAACGACTTCCTTTTCCTTGGCCGCTTGGCACCAGAAGCAGAGGCCCATGCCCATGCTCAAATTACTCTTCGACTTCATAGTTGTGGTGACTAACCAAGCTGCAGCTTTCTCGACGACTTTCGCCGGACTTGACACGTTCCCAAGCACGATTTTCTAGCACCAAGTCAGCCTTGTGTCTGTCGTCCAGAGAGTTGCTTTGCGAATGTGCGATATCATGGGATCTGCAAGCAGCGTCTGGGGGGTTCACACCAGTGCCTCCGCGTGCCAACCTCTTCCGCAATTTGGTACCAGGTCTGCAGTATTGGTATCAAGGTAGATGTTGTTCGAACGGCAGACGATTCATCACAGAGTTTACCACTTCACGACCTTCGTGTTCGACAGTTAGCATGACAATGACGCAATTGCATTGCGCTCTCACTTACATATTGCAAGCACTCAAACTGAGAGTCGAACGCCAGATGTAGGCGTGGTGTTATGTAACACATAGAAAAATGAAAGTGGTGTAACAAGATCTGGCTCTGGAAATAGTCAATTTGAATTTCGTTGGTGGAAGTTTCAATGGCGTAAGACGGTCCCCTACTACCGAATTAATTCCGAGCGTTATTTTGTGGCCCCAGCGGATGTAGCAAGACCAACGCTGTACTGAGTTCGTTATTCAGCTCGAACGGAGCACGCTTTGAAAATGTTTACGTATATTCAAAGTCGCTGTACCAACCGAAATATCAGCTGTTGCACGATGTGCTGAAACAAGTCCATGGATTGGGCTACTTTCCATACAGGGACAATGACGAGATTATCGAGCCGTCAATGGCAAAGGAGCATTCAATTTTCATATTCGACGATGTATCGTGCACCAAATCAGATAAAATCGAGTATTATGCCATGTGACGCCATAAATCTGTGGACGTTGCATATTTTTGTCAAACCTTCTCGAAAATACTCAAACAGTTGATCAGAGACAATTGCAACATTATAGTGCTATTCGACGAGCACATCCCTCCGGATTACACATTCGATAAATTACGTCGCGCCACCTGTTGGAAGAAAAATGTTTGGTCATAGCCAAAGACTTTGATGGGTCCAAAGGGCGTAATTCGCAAAAATAATATCTTCCATTTAAATTCCATGAAATGAAATGGAAAAAACATATATTTTTTTGCGAATTTCGCATTTGCATGAACTAGTCTTTAGGTGCTCGCTAGATGAACTTCTCTTGGAAGACAAATCAATGGAAAATATAAATCACACGAAATTTCTAGGAGTGTTCATCGATCAGAATCTCAAATTCGAGAATCATGTTAGGCAACTTACAGGTAAAATCGCTTCGGGATGTTATGTGGTTAGGGTGATTTTCAATGAATTAGGGTTCAACACAGCCAAAATGGCGTATTATGCACTTATCGACTCCCAGCTACGCTATGGAATACCGTTTTGGGGAGCATGCAGTCAAACATTATTCAAACCCATACCGATTCTGCAAAAAACAGGCTATAAAGTATATTTGTAACGTAAAATCGAGAGAATCTTGTAGACTCCACTTTAAAAACAATAATATTCTGACCATGCTGCACTATTCATACTAGAAATCGTTTGATGAATACACATATTTTGAACCTCGCTGCATCCACATCTCACTATACCACCCGCAACAGCAGCCACACTTTAAAACTGCCGTTGCCGTCCAAAAATATCACAAAAGACTCTGTATTCTACAATGGTGGGGAAATGTACAGTCATTTATCTCTTGTAATGAATTTTTAATCATTTGAAATTTCATCATTTGGTACATTTATTTATTCGGGTTTAACTGAATAAAATTTTAACAGTGTACTTTTACGTGTGATAGCCGGTTGAGAATACTTTTTTGTTGCGCTATGGTGAAAACTACAACCAGAGTTTTCGTTCTTTTGCGAGACATTTGCACGAGAGATTTTTCGAGTTTTGAATGCTTTCTTTATAGGAATTAATTGTGGAAATAGTATGAGTTTATACTCGGGGTCATTTAATATTGCAATCCGGGTTTTACAGAAAACATTTCCGTGTACATATTTTCGGTTGCGAAAATCAACAGATTTATACAAGGTGTATAGATATTTTCGACACTTTTTTTTTCTTTCTTCTTTTTTTTAAATTTAAGTAGGTAAAATTTACGTCCAAAAAAGAAACAATGGATGTTTATAAACTAAGTCGAGATGAACTCGAGTATGAATAGCAAGGTAAGGGAATACGTAATGCAAAAGCCTTCACGTTTACAGATTTAAGGAAACTTCTGGCCAATGAAATCAAATCTGAATATTTGGGTGAACTGAAAACCGATGATAATTTTACACCTGACATTGCCCATGAAATTCAGGTTTGCAGATGAAAAATTACTGATTCAGAGAATATTTTGAGTTCCAAGAAGAAAATTGAAATTACGGGTAATGAACACAAAAGTATTGATAGTAAATCACAACATATATACAGTAGGGCAGCAAGGTTGAAGGTTGGCAGAAAGGCAGAGGATATTGAAGCTTTTGAACCAGCTATTTCAGGACTTTACGATCAGTTGAAACACATGGAAAATAATTTACACTCAAAGCTAAATGATCCTGCCTCGTCGATTCTTTCCACTTCGGAAGCACCTCCCCAGTCACCTTCAGTTACTTCACAACCAGGTGAAAGCAATCCCAAAAATTTAATTTCAGTTTATAAATGGGGAATCAGTTTCACAAGAGAGAAAGATAAAACGAGTGTTATGGCTTTCCTCGAATATGTAGAAGAGTATAGAATAGCTAGAGTACCGAGGATGACATGATGGCTTCTATAATCGATTTTTTGAAAAGTCCAGCCAAAATTTGGTATAATAAAGTCAAACCAAGAATCACCTCATGGGCCAGCGTTATTTGAGGAAAGAATACTTACCTTTTGAGTATGAGAAACAACTTAGGCGCAAAATAGAGTCTAGTATTATGGGCCCGACGGAACGGGTTAGTAATTTTTTTTCGCGTATGTCTTCTTATTTTCATCGAATGGCACTACCGCTCAGTGAAGATATTTTGCACGATAACCTTTCCTCCTATTACATTCACGGGTTAGGACTTTCAAAGCCTCTAACAGTGGATGAGTGGAGTTAGCTTGCCTTAAGCTTGAATAAAATGAATATTTAGCTTCCCTTCCTAAATTAGGTACACCTCGAGTGCATTTGTGGGAACCAGATCTCGCTGAGCCATCTGATAGATTTTTTCATAGGAGCTCGGAGAGGAGTGGAACCTTTTCAGGGGATCCTCAACCTAAAGGTGGTGCCACCATTTCCATTGACATTTTTGATTTACCGTTTTATAGACTTCTAGATTCCGGTGCAACACAGACAGTTATAAGTGCAGGTTGGAAAAGGCTTAAAAAATTCCAGTTGCCTTTAGAAAAAGTTAATTCTTCTAATAAAGTTGCGAACGGAAGTAAATGTTGTCCTTTAGGATTAGTTTGTTTAGCTGTTAAGTTAAGAGGGATAGTCAGAGTTATTAAGGCGTTAGTTATTTCAGATATAAATCTGGATATTATTTTAGGCATTGATTTCTAGAAAGATATGAATATCATTCCTTCTTTTTCGTTCCAACGAAACTTTCGATTTAGGACTAGTATTGGTTTCTCTGGATGAAAAGAACTAACTGGATAATTTATTAGCATATGTTTTCGATAAAATGGGTAAGGAATTAGGGTGCGCTAAAGGAGTATTTCATAAAATAGATACATGTAACCACTCTCCAATAAAACAAAGGTACTATCAAGTGTCACTTTTTAAAAATAATTCACGATGAAATTGGCAAAATGTTAACTTCCGGAGTTATACAAGCTTCAAAATCAGCGTGGTGTTCTCTTATTGTATTGATTCCCAAACACAACTCGAAAAATGAGTATCGCTTTTGTGTTGATTTTAGGGCAGTCAATAATGTAACGGTTCGTGACGCATATCCTTTGTCCTATGTCAATAGTATCCTTGATAGGTTACGTGGAGCTCGAGTATTATCGTCTATTGATTTGGAAAGTGCGTATCATCAAATCCCGTTAAAAGAATCTAGTAAAGCAGTTACTGCTTTTACGTTTCCGGGCAAGAGCCTCTACGAATTTACCCGTATGCCATTTTGGCTACCTAATGCTCCAGCCACATTTCAAAGATTCGTAGATAATGTTTTGTGATCGGATCTCGAAGAGTTGATTTTCGTTTATTTATTTTCGCCACAACCGACTTTGACTCAAATATCAAAGTTTTGACGAATGTATTTGATAGGCTGTTACAAGCAGGTCTTACAGTTAACAGAGATATATATGATTTTGTCAAAAGTGAATTACGTTATCTGGGCTATCTAATTAATAGTCAAGGGTTAAGGACTGATCCTCTAAAAGTCGAAAGTATGTTGAACTTTCCTACACCGGAATGTGTCAAAGATGTGCGTAGATTTGTGGGTTTGGTGTTTTAGTATAGACGTTTCATCAAAGACTATGCTAGTCTTGTGTCTCCTCTCACCAAGTTAACGAGAAAAAACCAAAAGTTTTTCTGGTCTCCAGAAGCCGAAAAGGCGTTTTTGAAGGTGAAAGAACTTCTAGTATCAGCACCAACACTCATTTGTCCAGACTTTCCGAGAGAATTCACATTGCAGTGCGACGATTCACAGGTGGGTTCAGGCTGCCTCCTGACGCAGGAATTTGAGGATGATGAGCATGTAATTGTTTATGCGAGTTGATCTCTCACAAGTCAGGAAACTAAATTTTTGACCATGGAACTTGAGTGCCCTAGTGTTCTATGGAGTATTCGAAAGTTTCGCCCTCATATTGAGGAAATAAAATTTAAGGTCATTACTGATTATTTTCCGTTGCTATGGTTACATAAATTGCAAAATGCATCGGGTCGGTTAGCACGCTGGTCCCTCAAGTTACAAAGTTTTGATTTCAAGATAATTCACCGGGTAAATGTAATGTTGTAGCGGACGCCCTTTCAAGAGGTATATTTTATATAAATATAACACCAAATGACCATGATATTTGTATAATCGATTACTGAAATCGATATCTCAACGGCTGAAAAAATTTGCGAAATGGAAAAATTACAAATTAGTGTCACAGGGCTATCCGAATGATGATGGAGATTGGTATTGCCAAAATCCCTCAGAAAAGCTGCATTTTCAGAATGTCACGATGCTTCGACTGCTGGACATTTAGGTTATTTCAAAACCAAGAAACGTTTGGCATCTTTATACTACTGGCCTCGAATGAATTGTGACATTGCTCTGTTAATTCAAGGTTGCAAGGAGTGTAAAGCGCAAAAACCCGATAGAAAAGTAGCGGCAGATTGTATGGGTAAGCGATCAGTTTCAGGTCCAATGGAACTTATCTGTACTGATCTGATGAGCCCTTTTCTTCATTCTAAAAAGATAAATCGTTTTATTTCAGTTGTATGTGATATACACTGAATATACTGTGTTGTTTTCTATCAAATCAGCTACAAGTGATGCAATTATTCATCACCTTGAGAAAGATAATGGTAAGCAATACGTCTGTAAGAAATTCAAAGCCTTAGCGGCGAAGTATAATAGCAAAATTTTATTTAACGCAAACTATCATTCACCAAGAAGGTCAATCGCGTTATTGAAACGATGATCAGGTCGTTTGTTAACAAATATCATAGATATTGGGATGTTCATTAACCTGAATTTGGTTATGCTCTTCGAACGGCTGTGCATGAAGTAACCGGATATAGCCTAGCATATCTTAATTTTGGGCGAGAAATTCATTTATCCAGGAAATTGCATGAAAAATTATCGCCTTCTGACAGTAATGAATGCATACATGTTTCAGGTAGGGAATCTTCATCTGAGCATGTCAGTAAACTTAAAGAAATGCAATCTCAAGTTCATCTTCGGTTAGATAAAGCCTATGGGCAAAGTGTTGTGATTCTATATTTTGGGTGAGGTGAATTGGAAAAAATGAGTGAATTTGACAATGTACTATATTGAAATCTACATAGTGTTCATAACATTAATTATATAACCAAATACAATAATACAACAACCCCTTCTATTTGGTTATTCCTTGTAACTCAGTACACTTCAGAAATTTGACAGTGGACAATGGCTTCGTGAGAGAGTTAGCTACCATATCATTTGTTGGTATGTATGATAGCTTGATAACTTTCTCGGCTATCTTTTGTCGTAGAAAATGGTGGCGCACATCGATATGTTTGGTTCTTGATTGGTACGAACCATTCTGAGCAAGATTGAGTGCGCCCTGATTATCGACGAATATTCTAAGTGGAGTCTTTTCTTGCTCGGAGCAAGGAACTATCTCATCTGACAAACTTTTCAGCCAGAGAGCTTCTTGAGTAGCAGCGGACAACGCCATATACACATAGGAATATATATCCCGTGACAGATTTTCGTTCATCGCTGTCGCTGGCAAAATCTGAGTCACAATACCCAGTGATTTCGCAAGATTTAGTCCCATCGTACTCTAGCTTCCAGTCTGCTGTTCCTTTCATATATCGGAGGATACGCTTCACTGCAGACCAATGAGCAGGACCTGGGTTATTGTTGAACCGACTGACATAGCTGACAGCAAAAGCTATGTCTGGTCTGGACACCTGAGATGCAAACAACAGACTTCCCACAGCTTCTTGGTATGGGATATCCTCTATCTTCCTTTTTTTTCCAAAGAGCTGGGCTGCTGGTCCTTTGACAGCTTTACGTTAGGATCTAAAGGAGTTGACACAGGGTTGCAGCTTTCCATATGAAAACGATTCAAAACGTTCTCAATATATATTTTCTGATCAATCCGTAATTTTCTTCTTCTCCTGTTCCTTGAAATTTGGAATCCAAGTACAAATTTGGCTTCACCAATGTCGGTCATCTTTAAGTTTTTCATCAACTGAGACTTCACCACGTATTTCAGTTTCTTGTCGTCAGAAAAAATAAGCAGACCATCAACCCAGACTGCTATGACCAACATATGTTCCTGACTCGACTTGAAATATACGCAAGGGTCGAATTTCGACTGTGTTAAACCGATACTCTTCAGACATTCATCGAGTTTGATGTTCCACACTCGACTTGCCTGTCGGAGTCCATATAAACTTTTCCTGAGACGACAGGCTTGGTTGAAATGCTGAAAACCTTCAGGCTGGCGCATATAGATCTCCTCAGTGAGATCTCCTTGAAGAAAAGCAGAAACTGCGTCCATCTGATCAATATCCATATCTCGTTTTGCCGTCAGGGCCAGAAGATACCGGATGGAGCTGTACCTCACTACCGGAGAAAAAGTTTCCTCAAAATCTAGCCCTTTCTGTTGGGCACAGCCTTCAACAACGAGTCGAGCTTTATGCTTCACTATTTTACCAGTGACATCTCGTTTTGTTCTGAAGACCCATTTGTTATTGAGAGGTACTTTTCCTGGAGGTAGATCCGTAAGTTCCCATGTTCTGTTATTCAGCTGGGATTGATACTCAAGGTCCATAGCTTGCTTCCAAAGATCATGGTCAGGACGTCTTTCAATTTCATTAACGGTCGTTGGATCATCGGGTTCACTTAAGCTCATTTCATAAGAAACATAATCCTCGAACTTGCTAGGTAAACATCTAACGCGTTCTCCTCTTCGTTGTTGAACGATAGGATCAATCCGTGGCTGCTCTAGATTAGCCCTATCAGTCGAGTCGTCGTTCCTATCATCCACTAGATCAATGTCAACATTTGAAATGGATTGGGAATTGGTTGAATTATTCAGTTCACAATCTTGGTCAGTCAAATCATTAGATGAACTATTTTCGTTGTCAGGTCCATCGGCTATTTCAGCTGAAAATTCACCAGATTTCTCGCTTGATTCACCTTGATTCATTATTTGACTGCCAATGTCATCATAGATCAAAGGAAAGTTCGCAAAATTTCTTTCGTTTTTTTTCCAAAAACTCTGATCTTTTCTCGTGTTCTGAAAAAATTACATCACGAGACACAAATACTTCCGATTTCTTCGGATCGTAGAGTCTGTACGCCTTTCTATTCATGCTGTAGCCAACAAGTATGCTTGGACGTGATTTCGGGTCCAATTTCTTTCGGTTGGGAGCTGGAATATTAGCGTACACTCTACAACCAAATATTCGGATATGTTTAACGGTCGGCTTTTTTCCTGTCCAAATTTCCAAAGGTGTGACTTCTGTGCATCTCGTAGGGGATCTGTTGAGAAGGTAGCACGCCGTGTTTGCCGCCTCTGCCCAAAATTTGTGAGGAAGTTCCGAATCAGCAAGTAAACATCTGACCTTTTCCACAATCGTGCGATTTAAATGCTCCGCTTTTCCATTTTGTTCGGGCGCGTGGGGAACGGAGGTATGATGTTCGACACCTGCAGCAATAAGGAAATCTTTCATTTGATTATAACAAAATTCTCCCCCATTGTCTGTTCTAAACGTTTTTATTTTTAGACTAGTTTTCTACAAACTTCTTGAATTTGACGAATGTATCAAAAAATTGGCTCTTTTTTGTCAAAAAATAGCAAAACTACATGTGGCTGTAGTCATCCAAGAAAGTGAGCATATACTGGGAGCTCGCTAGTGATTTATTTAGTTGTCCAACTAAATCCGAATGAACTAGCTCCAAAATTCTGGTATATTTCGTTTCACTCAAGGAGAATGGCAAACGATGACTTTTACTGATAGCACAAGTTTCACAAACAAATTCTTTCGGAAGTGTATCAGAAAACGTAATTCCGTGAACTAATCCGTTTTTCAACTTCCTTAGACTGGATAAATTCACATGCGCCATGCACCTGTGCCACAAAATCTCTTCTTTAGGAAAGTCTGACTGAGCCATTAAAACTGATTTGGAAGAAAGGTTGAGTCTGAACAAGTTGTTTTCTAACGTAGCAGTTGCCAGAATGCTGTCTTCACGATCTGACTTACTGCCAGAAGATTCACACGTAAATCAGGTACATAATAAACATTTCGTACAGTAACATCGGAAGTATTGCCGTTAATGTGATAGGCAGCTTTATGTCACCAATACTATTCGTTTGCATGATATCCTGACTGTGCGCGGTGCTCACATTCATCTTTGTCGGGAGAGTTTCATTGACGAAAGCATTTTTCTCTTTCGTCAAATGCGCTGAACAACCCGAGTCAAAAAACCAATCTGATTCACTCAAAGAAATTTGCGTGGAAAGAGCGGTAAACAAGGCCTGTTCCTTGTTATCAATGTTGGCATTCCCGGAAAACTCTTTCTTTTCACTACGGTTGGAATAATTTTTCGCAAAATGTCCGTAACCATTGCATACATAACAAAGAGGTCCTTTGGATTTGACACTGGTACAGTTTTTGTCAGAATCGTGATAATTCTTTATGAACTGTTTTCTCAAACTTGATTGACCGAAACTGTTCTTCAAATTGGAATTTTTCCGATGTTGGAAACCATACATAGCCTCAACTTTATGTCCATCCTCTCTTTTATTCATTGAGACATCTTGCAGAAGATTAGTTTTGATCGCATCGGCGGTAATTTCAATACCAGACGACTCAATTGCCATGATCATAGGCTGAAAATGATCGGGAAGACCGGCTAATAAAATAGTACCTACCCATTCATCAGAAACTTTCAAACCAATGTTTGTGAGTTTGTAGGCGGTCGTGATAATCCTATTCACGAAATCCTCAACTGAGTCACAGTTTTCGAGCCTAGTCATAATTAAACATCTCAATAAACCAACCCTTCTAATGAGCCCTGAATCCTGGAAGGCGGATTCCAAAGTATCCCAAGCTTCCTTTGCGGTCTTTGTTGATTGCAAATGTACGTAATTCACCTGTTCAACCAGAAGAATGATTTTTGCTCTTGCCTTGATGTCTTTCTTGCAAGGATTGGATTTACAGTCACCAGAAACGCAGTCCCAAAGATCGGCTGAACTTTGGTTTACTGGAAATCTGATATGGAAAAAACAATTGAACGTCACGATTGTGGGCCCTCAGCCAATTGTAACGGCACCATTTTTGTTTTGCGGAAATGCGCTGTTGCCAAGTTGACCTCTTCGGATTACTGGAAATCTGATATAAAAAAAACAATTGAACGTCGCCATTGTGGACCCCCAACTAATTCTAGTGGTACTATTTTTGTTTTGCGGAAATGCGCTGTTGCCAAGTTTGACTGACTTGCAAGCTAGGTTAGCTTGCTCAGATTAGGTTTGTGTGTCAATTGCGAACGAAAAACTAATTCATGCATTCTCGACTGACTCGCAAGCTAGGTTAGCTTGCTCAGGTTAGGTTTGTGTGTCAATTGCGAGCGAAAAACGATTTCATGCATTGCTCAGGTTAGGTTTGTGTGTCAATCGCGAGCGAAAAACGATTTCATGAATTCTCGACTGACTCGCAAGCTAGGTTAGCTTGCTCAGGTTAGGTTTGTGTGTCAATCGCGAGCGAAAAACGATTTCATGAATTCTCGACTGACTCGCAAGCTAGGTTAGCTTGTTCAGGTTAGATTTGTGTGTCAATCGCGAGCGAAAAACGATTTCATGCATTCTCGACTGACTCGCATTTGATTGAATAGAATATTGCCCACTTATCCATATCAATACAAATTTCCAGGTTGCTAGTAATCTGAATTGACTAACCTGGCAACAGCGCATTTCCGCAAAAACAAAATAGTACCATTAGAATTAGTTGAGGGTCCACAATCGCGACGTTCAATTGTTTTTTTCATATCAGATTTCCACATCTCCAAAGTGTCCAAAACTTGGCAACAGCGCATTTCCGCAAAACAAAAATAGTACCACTAGAATTAGTTGAGGGTCCACAATGGCGACGTTCAATTGTTTTTTTCATATCAGATTTCCAGTAATCCGAAGAGGTCAACTTGGCAACAGCGCATTTCCGCAAAACAAAAATGGTACCATATGAATCGCCTAATGCCACAGAATCGCGATGTTCAATTTTTTTTTTCATAACAGATTTCCAGTAAACCAAATTTTTACCCAAAGATCTAAGTCCAGAAGACAGGCATTTCCAAGCGTCGTAGTTCTCACGCCCCTTCAGTTTTTCAATTAGCGGGATCTGACTGGACATATTCGTTCAATGTTTATAAACACGTATGCGACTTAAGCAGACTGTCCTGGGCCCATAACCTGTTGTGATTCTATATTTTGGGTGGGGTGAATTGGAAAAAATTACTCAGACTGACGTGAACTTGACAATGTACTATATTGAAATCTACAAAGTGTTCATAATATTAATTATATAACCAAATACAATAATACAACACAAAGTGCTAACCAATATAACCTCAGGAAACGTCCAATGTCTATTACAGTGAGAGAGATAGTTTGGAAGAGAAATTATTCTCTGTCAAAAGCTCGGCGTTGGCTCCGAAATTTGTCAAGTGTGAAATCATTTGAAATTCCATCATTCGGTACATTTATTTATTCGGGTTCACCTGAATAAAATTTTAACAGTGCACTTCTACGTGTGATAGCCGGTTGAGAATACTTTTTTGTTGCGCTATGGTGAAAACTACGACTGGGATTTTCGTTCTTTTGCGTGACATCCGCATTTTTCGAGTTTCGAATGCCTTCTTCATAGGAATTAAATGTGCAAATAGAATTTTGATTATTCAATATCGTCTGACCGATATTCCAACTTTTTTCCTATCGAGACGATTGTATTACGATTTGTGGTTTTATAGATTCTTTATCAATCGCCTTTTGGGAATATTATGGATGTATATATAGGTGATTATATGAAAATTCTGGAACGTCTCGGAAAGCATGGGGAGTTCTGCTTTGGAGGTGAGTTTCAAGAATATCATACGAGATCTGAAAACATTGTAGGCTTGTTATCAACTAATTCCATCTATGTTTTTAGGCGTTTTTCTATACTTTGGTTGCAATATTGGTACCCAAGAATTTATGTTACGAAAGTTATACGCTGTTATAAATAAATCAACAAGTGTTTTCAACGATTGGAGAATCTACACTGTTAATGGTATTTACGAAATATATGAGCTCCCAGGAATACGAAGCTTAGTACCACATAGCGGTTTTTCAGTTTTCCACATGAACAAGAGATTGTTGAAGGAAATCAATAAGTAGGGACTTTTATCGTATTTGATCCTGTCTAAAGACAAGAGAGAGTTCACTGCTTGAGTGTTTTCTTGTATCTAAATTCATTTTCCTATAATATATAATTTATAAAAATTATAAATTATCATACGCTTGGTTTTTTACCATTGTTTATTGTGTCTAGAGGGTTAAGTAGGTCAATAACGTACTTCCCTCCCCAAACCTACGTTATTTGTACAGAAAATATTTTGAAGTCTGATTTGCTATAATGAAAAAAATTCATAATGAATTTTTGTCTGATTCAATTTTGAACTATTCTGCAACTCTCAGTTGTTAGTGATTTTATCTTATGACTTTGAGTCTTGAGGTGTGGTTCATTTAAGTCACTTGGTGCCCAACATATCAACAATAAGATCATTTTTTAAGTACTCACCCCGACTCCACTGTTGCCAGTCGGCGCATCTCATTCCGTTACTCAGCAGATTTTACGTAACACCCTGTATATTAGATCTGCTAATCTGAGTGTTTCCCACTTTAGGAGATGCAGTCAAAAAATTCCTATCCAATAGACCCTATTATATTTTGCAGGAATATTTCAATGATAATTTTCAGCTGAACTGTAATTGTGATTGTCTATTTTATATCTTTTCATAACCTCACGCCATTTGTGATTTTTACAGTTGTTTGTGATGAATTAACATTTTTATGATTTACCATTTTTAATATTCAAGACAATTACTCAAGCTTTGTCAAAAAGACTCTGTCTTATGATAATAAAGCATATTTGTTATTGTTATTGTTATTGTTATCGTCTGGGTTTTGACAGATATATTCAAATGTGATGCCTCGAGTATGTAATTCTGTATGTAGCAATGGCGCCGACTATGTCATTTGTCGACTGAGCATTTGCGAAAGCCGAACAAAAACGCCAAGTCAATCAGTTGGCAAAAGTTCTTAAAAAAAATATTTGAATTATCAAGGCAAAACATGTGTTCAAGAAGGCATATACACCCTATTGGACGACGAAACTTTTAAAGTGAAAATCACCCAACCAGTCACCCAACCAATCACCCAACCAATCACATTCTTGCTGGAACATTTGGAAGGGTGGCCAATCAGCGGCGCTTTTTACGAACAGGAATTACAAAAAACAAAAAATCCCGATGTCTATCTAGTGGAGAAAATTATTAGATGTAAGGGTCGAAAAGTCTTGGTGAAATGGTTGGGTTTGAGCAACATGAACAACAGCTGGATAGATGCAATAGGTCGCTTGTAGTTCATTGGAAAATTGAAAATTTTTCCCCAAAATTGGGGGCCTTTCAGTTCCCTCTTCGGCTGACTGCCAAATACTTCAAATTGTAAAGCGGCAGGATGAATCAGTCTATAATTATACTTGGTGTAGTGCACTTCGAGTCTAACGATCCGACGTCCGATTACGAGTTGATGTCTTTGTCACTGGTGTCTGCCGATTCTTCGTTATCATCATCAGTACCAGCAGAGTGGGCAGGACGTGCTGCTGATTTGGACTGTGTTTGTGACATGTACAAAGACGCCAGCAAGAAGAAACGATTTCACATGTGCAGCGCCACCTACAAGTTCCGAAACACCCAAATTTTGTCTGTGCAATGTGGAATAAGTTTTGCTCGAAGTTTCGTGCCTGCAGTGAGACTTGTGTGCGCAATCTCACACACCAACTACTCCAGTTTGTCATTCAGCATGTTCGTATGGACCATTTTCGTAAAAGCCATTAATCGGCTTTACACTAACCAAGCTGATCCGAATGTGACTGACAAGACCGCCCATATCAAGCTCGATTGGGACGATGTCATGGAATTACACACGTATGGAGAGAGTGTCACAATGCGAGTTTCTAAAGATGATGACGCCTACTTCTACTTGACGGAGCTTAAAATTCAGGATGCCACAGTGTTGGCGGGAAGATTTGAATATTTATTGAATATAAACTTTTGTCAATTTTATCATAACATATCTGCTGGTGCAAAAGCTCTTGCTAGCATTTGTCCAACAAGAGTAAAGGTGAGAAAATTTATTTTATACATCTATTGATACAATAATGATAATTACAATATAAAATAATAATACATTTATAGTTTTCTACAATTTCACCATTAATTTTTCGCATATGTTTGTATATTTTTTGCATTGATTCAATCAAAATCAGAATCCTCATTGCCAGAGCCAATGAAGCGGTGATATGGAGAAGGCGTTCCAAAACGACGAGCTTTGTTATCGTATAAATGTAAGTCATGAAAACATTAATTCCTTGTTTTCAGTGTGAATAGAACCTCGTCAAATGGCCTTTCTGAAACAAGTATGACACAGACGTAATCCGTAGTTCGGAATATGGTATTGGTTCAACCATACGCAATAGACACCTTCAGTGAAATGTATACACCAGTCTTTGGTGGTGAGTGCTTCGTTTCTGTCTATGGCGTCAAGTTCTCGTGTGTACTCCAATTGCGCCAAATTATAAAAAGGTCTATAGCCTTAAGCCTGGTCTACTATTTCTCCTATTTTTCGGCGGACCACATTTTGATATCATTCTCCGTGATGGACCACGGCAAAGGTGAAGTCTCAATGAATTTTGCTTGTGATGATTTCTTGATGACTCCAATTTTTGCATAGTCTGCTATGGCGGGCTGAAACAATTCCATGGCAGAGTATCATGAGAAATGGCAATCATGTAGACTCGGAGAAATTTTTGTTTGCTCAACACTTAAAACGTTGTGCGCAAAAGAGCGAATACAGCGTTGACATGTGATTTTCTCATGCTGATTTTCCAAAAGTGATTTCATTTTAAACAACGCTGTATTTCAATCCTTTGGAGTTTTTGACGCATTTTTGACCCTATATCTTATAAGTGTACAGCGTTGACCATTCGCTTCGTGTTTCATCAAGCCGGGGACTTTTTTGTTTGCAAGGGGGATGCCATAAGGGTTGTTGATGGGTGAATCGCTTGTATCGAATTTTTCAATGTTTCATTTCAATGAATTTTGATGAATGATATGGGATTTGATCTAGTAAATCAGCGAATCAGTATCTGGGTAAATCAACTTGCACTGATCACTGGTGTATTTTTTCATCATGAAGCCTTGATTGAAATCATACACGCACACCTCTGAAATGTATGTCAAGTATCGACATTCCGATGTACAGGGGCTTACTGAAAAACATATCCGTCTTTGCCATCTCGATAGCGACGAGATTATCATCGAAAATAGAGCAATCCTTGAAATTTGGACTAAAAATTGAATTTTTCGTGCCCCTTCCATTTCCAGAACATTTTCACTACACGATGTTTCAGTATGTTTTCCGTAGTTTTCCCGAATATTGCGTTATTGGCTAATTTTTAGTTATTTTTTCCGGAAGTGGTTTTTGCTTCTGCGCGTAATTTCGTATTCAATTCAATGGTTTGAGCCAGGCTGATTTGTCGAATTGCAACACTTCGTGAATTTTTTAAGCACAAGTCTGTTCGTCAGTGCTTGTTCCAACACCCTGTAGTGTTCAAAATAGTTTTCTTGTTGTACAGGGTGGTCATTAATTAGGGTCAATTTTGAGCCTGGTGGAGTACGGTGTTCGGCGCACAATGGAAAATCTTTGTGCTTGTCTCATTAGTGTTCGAGGTACTCCAAATCGACTTCAAGAATATGGCCAATTGCCGAAGTGTCTGACATCTTGAGCACATTTAAATCGGCGGCATTCTCGAGCAATTTGAATCCCCCGTACGGAAGATATTTCATCATGGCGCACCCATATAAAGTATTTACACCGAGATATAGCAAATAAGTGGAGGGCTGAGTGACATCATACCAGTCACCCATGTATTTATTATTTGCCGTGGAGTACCTGATGCAGCACTGACTGATGCCCTCGCGAATCCCTCGCTCGATGAACATGAGCATGTCGATATCTTTCGAAATCTGCAACTTGCACTGGGTGTACTCCAACATGCACGACCACGTATAGCCGGGTAGGGTGTAATACCACGAAGGGTCCAGGCCATATGTCTGTTGTCCGATATTTTGAAAATTTTGTAAAATATCCGCCAAGAGTAATTTGTCTGTTTCCATGTACAATTTGGAGTACTCGCCCAGTGTTTTGAGGTTGAATGTTTACCACACGTTCTGCGCATGTTTGTATTCTGCCTCGGTAATGTGACAATCTTTCAACTTGTGAAAATAATGAAGTGCCAACAAACGTCCAACTTTTCCATCGAATCGACGAAATCGTATGGGAATAGGCCATTTTGAATGAGTCATTCGTACTGAGTAGCTGTTAGATATACAAATCGTACTAAGAAGACGTCCAGATTGAGTAGTGACCCAAAGTGCATACGGGTGTAGGTTATATGGTTTGATCTTGTTTAAAATCTGAACCATATGGTTCAAACTCATGCCCATAAAACGAAATGAATCGATGATTACAGGAAACAGACTGACTCGCCATCTCTTTGCATTGGCTGTCGTATCCGGATAAATTATGGAAAAGTATCGGCACCACGAAATACTTTTTGTACGCCAAGTTGCACTGTGCATGCGTATATCCGCGAAAGGTACCAGTGTAGTGATTACGGTCTTTCACAATTTTGTCGCCAGATTTCCATGGTTTTTCGCAAATGTGGCAACATGGCGCGTTCACCTTATCAGGTGATGTGGTCATGGGAACCATATCCGGAATTTTGGCTTCGACAATTTTGGCTATGTCCCCCATTCGCTGCGCAAACCAATACATCGAATCCAAACATCGATAGCTATCGTAAAATGACAAAGTGTCATCATACGCACACTTGATATAAAATATGGCACTGAACGGAATATGTTTTTGATTTTTTTAAGTTTGTGAAGTATACTCGGTGGCATCTTCGAACGGTTCCAAAATCGACTCGAAATCCGCTCAAATTACAAAGGGTACCTTTTTTATGTACAAAGGCCCGAAATTCCACGTGATCGTAGTAGGGGAACGAAATTTTATGTGTTTGTTTTTGGCAATCAACCGTTTGACTCTCTAATTTTTCTTTACTTCTAAATAATTCAAATACCTGTCGGAAATACATTTTTTATACTTATTCTCATTTCGAATCAGAAGTGAATTGACATGTCGATCGTTTTGCGAGTCAACTCCGAATTGTAAAAAAATGCCTCTTTGTTTGGCTTGAGCTGGATCAATTCCAACGTGTACACATTCACGGGAATGTTGTTCATTTTTTCGAATCCGGCAATTTGCCTCTATGTCAGCGAAAATTCGATACCTGTCAAATTCAGAACATTTGAATAGTGGGGATAAGTTGATGTTCTAGTTATATCGGTATTTTTACCCGATTCAATGGGACACAAAACCGAAATTATGCCCCAAGCGAAACATGCATCATCATTATATTTGATGTTTATTCAAGCCCTTTTTCGGCAACAGATTTTGGCAACTCGATGTAACACGAACCGTTGCCGATGCCGGATTTGTTTGTATTCATTTCCAAATTCACAATTTATTGGAGACTTCAGCCGCTCTCCTTTCCAGCAAATTCGGATAATTTGTTTTGCACCTGATCTATGACGTTTTCGAGGAACCATTCTTTCAAATCAGTACCCCTATCAATCACAGCGTTTTTGGTGCTAAAATATTTGAAGTCGATTTTTGCATCTTGATTCAAAGTACTTTTGACAAATTCCCCGCAAAATGTCGCGTTCGTGTCATTTTCAACGTTACGAATTTGCATCTGATTCCTAGCTTTGCCCCGCTCACTCCTATATAAATTCAGCTGCAGACCTGCCAGTCAAATAGCTCTCAGCTCGCTTCGCAAGTGACGTGACGTATTTGTTAGGTTCGTTATCGGTGAGCTTTTCACTGCACCTGTGTACACTGACAAGGTTACGATTTGGATAAATATTATTAGTGGGTTATCTGTTGATATGATGACTATGACATCGTTTGACCTTAGTTTGTTCTATTATTGTTTTAGATACGTTTCGTGTAATTTAGGATATCTGTTTTTAAATTCAATTGTTACAGGGTCCACAGAGTAAGTAATGTAAAACGTACTTTTGTAGAGTGCTTAGAGTCGGTACGTTGGCTACACTGTTTTTGAAGTCAACCAACGGAATTGGCAGTGGGACTTCCGTGTTAGGGCAGTCTTGATGAAGCTGTCGAGTAGGAATTTGATGAAAAAGTTACTGTGAAGAGCCGTAGGCTACTGCAACCAACAAAAATATCTGAGGATATCTAGTGACCGTTGAGTCATCCTATGCCGGGGATTAGATTAGATTAGATTATATATTAGGGACTTTCGTGCTACAAGCCTCTACACCGCGACCTTTTCAGATCTATTGTGTTTGTCCTCGATATCATTTAGAGTTCTTTGTCTAGCCCTGTCTTCTTTACGAGACTCCACAGGCTAGTTTTTAGAACTCCCATGAATCTGGGAGCTCTTGGTTTTTCTTCTCCCAGTGTTAGAAACCTTTGCCTTGACAAGCCCTCGCAGTGGCATAGTATGTGTACTGATGTTTCATCTTCTTCCTAACAGAACCTGCATAGCATTTCTTCTTCCAGGCCTATTGTACTCATATGTTTGTTGAGCCTACAGTGCACTGTGAGAAGTCCTACTACTATTCTAGTAGTGTTCCTCTTCTGGCTTAGTAGGTAGTCTGTGAATGTTGGCTGCGGTTGTTTGATAAACTCTTTGGCCTGTCTCATCCCTGGTGCATTGTTCCACCATTCTTGAGACTTCTGTTGAATCCATGATTTGGTGTTTGTTTTTAGTACAGCTTTTGCTATACCGCAATACGGTTCTGGGCCATTCAGGGCTTTACTTGCTCCTTCTCGGGCTAGTGTATCGGCCTCTTCATTGCCTCTATAACCTGTGTGTGCTGGTACCCAGGCTAGTGTCAGTCTGTTCTGACTGCCCAGCTCTTTTAGGGCTTCTATGCAGTCCCAAACAAGTTTTGAGGTAACTTGCATTGAGTTGACTGCTTTTATCGCAGCTTGGTTATCTGAGTATATGGCAATGTTTTTTCGTGAAAAATCGTGCCTTATTAGCTCTTGTGCACAATGGTGTATTGCAACAATTTCCGCTTGAAATATCGTCGCATGTTTGCCCAAGCTCAGTGAGATTTTCATCTTCGGCTTGGTTCCGTAAATGCCGGCTCCTGCACCTTCATCCGTTTTGGAGCCGTCCGTGTAGACAGCGATTTCCGCATTGATGGGAGGCCCCTTCTTCCACGCATCCCTGTCCGTTGAAAGTTTTGTCAAAGCTATATCTGGGAAGAATGCTATCTGATGGCATTCTTGTAACCGGGTCGTTATCCAACTCTTCATATAGCTTGTTGTAGTCTCTCCCGTGCATAGTGCTAATGGGTGCTTGTCCTTCAAGCAACCTGCTCGTGACAGACCTGGCTTCGGCTTGGATGTATATGTGTAGTGGCGGTAGGTTGAGCAAGACCTCTAAGGCGGCTGTTGGGGTAGTTCTCATGGCCCCGGTGGCACTCAGACATGCTTGTCTTTGTAGTCCTCCAAGCCGTCGAACCACTCCTGCCTGCTTGGTCTTTGGCCACCATACCACCGACCCATACGTTATCATGGGTCTGAAAACTCTGGCGTAAAGCCATGTAGTCATTTTTGGTTGTAGCCCCCAATTTTTCCCGCACATTCTCCTGCACAGATTGAAGGCTACTGTACTTTTTTCTATGGTTTTCTGTAGGTGTTGATTCCAGGTCAACTTATGGTCGAAGATGACTCCTAAGTATTTTGCCTCTTGGGCAAATGGAATTTCTATCCCGTTCAGTACCGGTGACCTAAGTCCTTCCAGTACTTTTTTTCGTGTGAATGTGACTATAGTGGTTTTATGAGGGTTTACTGTCAGCTCCTCCTCCTTACACCACCTGTCGACTATATCTAGGGCTGACTGTGCCTTTTGCAATAATTGCAAGGTCATCGGCATATCCTAGGCAATGAAAGCCTCTGGAAACTAGCTTTCCAATTAATTCATCAATTAGGATGGCCCAAAGTAGGGGCGATAGCACCTCTCCCTGCGGACATCCCTTGTTTGCTCTAGCTGTCAGTGTTGTTCCGCCAATTTCTGATATAATGACCCTGTTCTTCAAATTGGCGTTTATCCACTGGCACAGTAGGGGATGTACCCCTATTTTCTCTAGGGCATTTGCTATGGACTCGGTGGATGCATTATTGAAGGCACCCTCGATGTCTATAAATGTTGTCATGGCTATCTCTTTGTCTTCCAAGGACTTCGTTAGTAGCCTGTTGAGGTCGTCCAGTGCTAAGTCCGTTGACTTGCCTGGGGATTGTTGATCTTGTTGCTGTATGGTAGTTTGAAAGGTGCATTGTTGATTTTGGAGCGTTGTTCGTTGAAACATTGCCGTTTGGAAGATCACCTTTTCAAAACTCTTTGGGGGGATCACCATCACGTGACTCATCTCGTCGTCCTACAACTGTTGTATTCCCTTGTTACTAAGATAAATAATTACTTTACGTGGTTAATTTCGTTTTTCTATGTGTTAAATGTAATTTCCATAAGGGCGCTTTTCGCCAAGCCGCCAACTTGTTCCTTTCATTTTTAAATAATAATTACTCAGTATTTCGAGTCAATTGTCGAATTTATATGGGGGGTTTTGAATGATTATTAGTATACTTCGTCGCAGTTTGATTGTTCATTTGTTCAGCATAGAATATTCTTCGTGAACTTAGGGTTTTTGTTGGAGGCCTACATTTCAAATTGGAGACGTACTCTACTGCAAGACGTATTCTAAGAGGCCTAAGTTCCTGTGGGAGGCATACATTTCATGATAGAGGCTCATATTCTTGTTGGACCTGTAGTACTTTGAGAAACTATTTTGGGGTCCTATCGACCTCTCTGGAGGCTGTAAGTATCTGCTATAAATTCCCGTCGGAAGAATAACGTCCATATGCCAACAGATAAGTGGTTGAAAAACTGTATGAAATATCCATATTCTTTTATTTACCAGTCAAATAATTTTTTTGAAGAGCTGACACCCTTAGAACTTTCGTAAAGTTATATTTTGAGAAGGCATATATCATACTGGTATTCATAGGTACTTTTTATTGTAGAATATCTGCAGCAATCCCATCCCACATATAAGGGCACGATTTGCATATAGTAAACCTCTGCCAATGGATCCATTCGCCGACGTCCCTTTATAAATTGGTAATCAGAGGATACACTTTCCATACAGTATAAGTATCTACTTGTTTATGAAACCAATTTACGAAATTTTTGTTCCTAGTTATACCTTGGATACCGAAAGTAATAATAATACCTGAGTTATTCGTAATTGCCAAAAACACGTCAATTTCTTTCAACTATACATTACAGTTGGCACAACAATAATTGAACTATATAACTTACCATAAATGTACAGGGTGTGTATTGTTCCATATTTTAAATATACAGGGTTATAGTTTTGGGAATTGGTGTTTCCCTTTTCCGATTTCCTAGTTCTTCGGGAAGAAGCCAGTGTCTATGCTGTGGAAGGGAACTAGGTGGTACAGATAAGGTGAATTTGATTCTGTTAGTCACCTAAACGCTCACCTGTAGTTTTGCCCACGACTATCTCCACTTTGAGCGTAGCTGCGAGCATGTAGGGATTTTGAGCGTCGATCCCCGAGACAAACCTTTGTAAGTGAACCAGTTGGGGACATATTACTGAGTAACCAGTATATGTCAAATATAATCGGTGTCATAAAAAGGGCTATTACAATTCACCTTAATCATGTCCTGTTTTTTCAATATTTTTTTTGTCGTTTGAATAAGGTATAAGCATCTTGGAGAAATTTCCCAAAAAATGTGTATGGACCAAATTTATGATAATACCTATATGCAAACGAGAAAAATATGAAGACCTCAAAGCCTGCCACCTGACTCATGACGATTATTTTGATTCAACCTCTTCGCCCACATGACGAGCTCATAAAATTTTTAATAGAATTACGAATAATTTTTAAATGTCCCGTCAAAATTTGGAGTCTGCGTAGAGTCCCAATCGACTCCTTGGCCAATATGGCGCTAGTCAAAAGGCTAGCAGTTTTTTTTCAATGTGCCAGCCATTTTTTCTGCTCATTGGCGGTGAATTTTTCTAACAAAAATCTTTCTGCCTTTATTCTTTATTCAAAAATACAACAACACATAAAAATATGGGAAAAATGAATGAAAAATCAATAGAACTCACTTTGTGTGTGTGTGTGTGAAAAAGGAGCACTATGCCTTGACTATCTCGAACAGCTGCTGCGGGTGCTGCTGCTTGCTGGACTTGTGTTCGCCCCTGCAGATGAGTACGTGCTGAGATTCAATTTCTTCAAGTTGCTCTTGAGGGCAGTGGTGGCTCTGTTTGGTGAAAATACTTTGAAATTTGCCAACTTGTCGAGAATTGTTTCTCCGAATCTAGTGGTTTTCACCTAATCGTCTAATATCAATTGGGGCTCGTCTACCGGTAACTCGGCCAACTTCTTCAACTCCTTCCTGCAGGCCAAACCAACCTTGGTAATTTCATTGATATGAGACATCTGCGAACGAGCGAAATACTCCACTCCAATATTCATACAACATATTTTTCATTCACGCTGTATATGAAATGAAAATATGAACATTTTTGATACGCACTGTATATATACTTTAACACTATTCCGTTCTACACACGCTGTATATATGGAATCAACACTTCGCAAAAAAATTATCAGCAAAAATCAACACGCCCAAACGATTTCTATTTACACAGATGCATACAATCACTCTATGGGGCGACATTAAAAACAAACTCACTTTTGCAATTAAACCGGCAAAATTACTAGTACAATTTCACTGAGCAGCAGGAACGTCTGAATTCTAAGCGCGCTTTCTTCAAACTGAACGCTGCAGCGCACTCTCTCCAACATCTAGCGTTCATACCCCCTCTTCCACCCCGCCCGCAGCTAACCGCGTTATTCGACACCACAAAGACACACACAAACGAATAACCTTGGAGAAATCTCTCAATATTGCGTTTCATTTTTATTCCGCCAAATAATCTTGAATCTTATTGCTCTCTCTGCGAAATGGCTTTCATATATTCTATCGGCAGACAATACATTTCTTCGACCACTTCCTGGAATTTGTTTGTTTATCAAATGTTTAACCATGAATTTCATTGCATACGGCCCCAACATATTCCTTTCATTTATGATCTTTTCGCGCTATTTTATCATTTTTCAAAAAAAAATTCTCGAACACACGTCTGACGTAATGCTTATTTCGACAAACCCAGCGAGCTACCTCTAAACGTAATCAACAACCAGTAGCGGCGGTTCGAAAATCGAAATATCTCAGCCGTCCAAGCTCCCACAAACCCCATCTTCTGCAAGGACATTCCTCGTCAACGCCCCCCACCATCCGCGACATCTCCCAGCCAATTGAAAATATTCAATTCTATTCAACTATGGCCTCACGCGGGACCCCCAAATCCTATCAACTATGACCTCACGAAAACGAAAAATGAGGCGATAGTTGTACAGCCCTACTACTTCGTGTGTTATGGTCTCAGTGGGTTTCCGTAAATACAAGGAAGAGCTGGGTAAAATATCACTTTAAATTATTTTTCATTCCTAGCCATTAGAATTTTCATTGAAAGTATACAATGACTGGTAGAGGAGCCCACCATGCCTTCTTGACTCGTTGTGGTGGGCTCTGACTGCTGTTATACCCCTGATGAATATGCTTCCGTGCAAAAAATAACGATAACATTTGTCCGCTACTCTCTTAATGTAATCTTCGAATGAAAGCACGTGAAAGCACGTCCGCCAACTCCCGCAGATCATTGTCACTGTTAGTTACGATACAAATTACTTGACTTTGCGCCCTCTCCAGTCTCAGCATTTGCGTCCTGGGAAGGCTGGAAAGATACTGTGCGTTTCTTCCTGAAATATATGAGGTCTGTTCTATCATGATCCAACCCTATCTTGTTATTTCCAGATACGGTATGATTAGCCACTACAGATGGGTTTTTACCCTGGCAGCGTATATGGCGAATATAAGAATGGTGATATCTTCATAGCCTTGAGTTAAACATTGATATTGCTTTTGATAATCTACAAGCTGGCAAATCGGGAAAACATCTGAAAAAGCTGTCAATTAATGACATTCCCCAGGAATCTAGACAGGTTTCGTTTCACAAATATCAATGGTTTTCCAGATATTTCAAGTCGAATAAGTGCGTGCGTATGTGATACTCATTATTGATTATTTTGTTAGTTGCTATTGTAAGAATTGGATTATGGAGTTATTCCGAAAAATATATTTTTTTTGTCACTTTCGAGACCCTGTAACTCGGTTGATACTCATTTTAGGGTATATGTTCATTGTAACTTTTAACCTTAACATAAAGTGAGGTTTCTACCATCGAAGTTTGTCCCCTTTATTCTGAGACAACCTATGAATGTTCTGAATGCACTCATCAATGAGTTTTCAATTGAAATAATTCAAAGTCTGAAATTTATAGTTTCCCAAAGTTATTTCATGTTAACTACTACAGTTCATGCAAACTACAGCAAATATAGCAAGGATTGGAGACTTTCAATACTTCATATTATTGTTAATTTCGTCTATTCTCAGAAACAAACTTGGTTCCCTCCATAGTACACTTCCTGCATCGATTTCTCTTGAAACAAATATTTCTCTAACGACGATCAAGAAAGGAATCTTGAAATCACACCGATATCAACACAATTTACTTTATTCTCGCTCCTCAAGTGCTATTTTTCATCTTCTTTTAAAAAGCATTCATATCAATTCCTTCATCAAAAACTGATCTATCTTACTCATTAATTTCTGTCCATCATATTTCCACAGTAACACTAATATGTTTACATCTTCAAGGAGTAAATTTTTTTTTTCATTTCTTCGACCTTTGAGAGTTGTGATTTATTTGTTTCTTAATTGTCATTACTCCTCTTTCTGGCGTGAATTTTTGTATTCCAGTTATTAGCAAGGAAAGTAACTTTTCTGTTCCACAGTCACTCAATAAAGAGCTCTTCAATATCAGGAACTATCATTATCAGAGGTGTAAATAGCGTCTGAATATATATACAGGTCGTATTTTTTATGTCGTACCACTATTGGCATCTCGAAAACGGTAAATGATACGAAGTTGGTTAAATTAGACAAAAGTTGCTTATTTTAGTGAACAATGAAACGATGTTTCCAAATCGGAAGTATTACGAACCGTTTTCAAAATATACGGGGAAAACCGAAATTACCCGTTTTATTTTCTTTGCGTTGGCGCCCCTATTTTTAGGAATAGGGAAATGTGTTCGGGAAACTTTCTTATCTGTTTTGAATTTTCTTTCACGTGCTATACTTCAATTTTCGAAACGACGTTTCGTTCCTCGGGGCCACCCTCAACTCTATTTTTTCGAATACGGACCTGCATTTTTTTTTAAAGAATTTAAGTAGTCCTTATCTTACCGACTTCAGATATGTATCTTACCTGGTATTTGTTTCTACATTTCTGCCCTTATATGCCATCGCAAAGAAAAGAAAATGGGTAATTTCAGTTTTCCCCGTATATTTTGAAAACGGTTTGTAATACTTCCGATTTGGAAACATCATTTCATTGTTCACTAAAATAGGCAACTTTTGTCTAATTTAACCAACTTCGTATCCTTTACCGTTTTCGAGATGCCAATAGTGGTACGACATAAAAAATACGACCTGTATATATATATATATATATATATATATATATATATATATATATATATTGTTATGATAAATGGTTTGTTATGGATTTTAGATATTGTCGAAATCAGAACTTTATATTCAATAAAAATGAATTAAAAAATTAAGTAGATACTTTACCTGGACTGGAACATATTTATCTTAACATCCTGTACAGTAACATACTTCCAAACAACAGAATTGGACTTCATCCAATTTCACTGCATTCCAAATATACGAAGTCATCTTACATAAAAAAAAGTTCTACTAGAGTCAGAGAATAAAAAAGTAGAAATCATTAATAAGATTTTTGGAGCAGTTTACATGTTAGAAATTTGAATAAAGTTGAAATTGAGGTATTTTACCACATACTTGAAACTGATTAAGAATAAAACACATTGTATATTGCAAAAATTTAAATTTTGAAAGGAAAGATGACATTAAAAATGTCAAAAAAGAAAATTATGAAGGGTGAAGAAAATAGGAAGAAGGTCAATAAAATAAACTGCAAGACAAGTTAATTTTTATCAAAAGAATGATTCTGTAAAATAAAAGTTAATAGATTTTCTATATAGTAGTAATTAGATGAAGTAACTGATAAAAATTTAATGAATCAAGACATAAGTGAAGTGATCATAAATGCTCATTGGTGAAAAGAAAAAGTTGTGCGGTTTCTAAGGGATTTTTGTTGAGAAAAGGAGAGAGGAGAAAACAATTTTGAAGAGGAAAGATCTTCGAAATTCAGAAGGACAATTTTCTATACTAATCTAATAAAATCAAATCAGAACGTAATAAGAAGAAAGAAAAAACGTTTAGAACGACTCAAGTACCCAATTTCAACACCAAATAACTAACCAGGAGAAATGGATATAATCTAATTAAACCAGACCAGCTGCGGATACTTCACATAAACTGGAACAAGGTATTTGAAGCTATTAGAACTTTTCGTGTATAAATAAACCACAAACTAATTTTTAACAATATGACTTTCCCTCACAAAATAGACTAGATCGGTAATTCCACTTGAACATTTTAAGCCACAGTGCACATAATAAGAAATTTTTGTTCATAGAAATAAGATTTTTCATAGATTTGAAGATTTCCATGTTTTATGATATTCAAAGCAAAGTTTTGAATTTTGACAAAATAAATTATAGAATATAAGTTGGTTTTCTCGTAGAGCAGGTTAGATATAGAATAACAAAAAAATTTACTTGTTTTGAAAAAATTATTGACTTTTGATCCTTGATTTTTGGTATTTTGATATTATTATTATAATAAAAAGAAGGAAAAATTTGATATATCGAGTGTTTTGCATATAAAACTTTATTTAATTCATTTTGACATCAAGAAACGGCCAAGCTGCAACCCTCCTGGGATAGAAACTGTTTTGTGTTTCTGTGGAACCGACTGAGCTGAAAAAGAAGGTAACAGGTAAAATTTTCAAAAGTCTAACAATTTTCACTCATTTCTATACAATATTTTTAATCGAAATTTTTGATTTTTTTTATTTACTTACATAAGAGAAATATCTAAGAAAGCATAACAAATCATTTCTACATTTATTTTTTACCATACTGAAGTATTTAATTACAAATTCTATATTTTTCAAATCAGATCAATTGACTTCTCAAACATGTGCGAAAATTACAACAACACAAAATAATAAATTTATAACAATATATATATATATATATATATATATATATATATATATATATATATATACAGGGTGTCCCTGGACTTCCTCTTTTCCTCTCGGGATGTATAGATGGGGTCAAAATATCACCAGTACTTCATATAACTTTTTTTCCTAAAAGTCTTCGTAACCGAGTTACGGGCCCTCGAAGTTACAAAATAAAAAATGTTTTTCTTTGATAACTTTTCAAGTGGATATTTAAAATCATCCAAATTTTGGTAATTGACTAAACAAATGAATTCCTTCGATCAGCTTTCATGTAAGAGTCAGTTGTTTTGCTACAAAGTCAGGAACGGACTACCCCCGATGGTCCACACCCCAAAACTTTGAAATGACAGATATTTTTCAATATTTTTCAACAAAATAAGGTTACCTGGACCATTTCCTGAACAAAAGTACTCGTGTGGAAAATCGATCGGTGTAACGATTTTTGATAAAAATGCACTTTTGTTCGACGACATCCAACCTGAGATGTCTACCATTATTCGAAAATATTAATTTTTAAGGAAAATGGAAATGATAGGTAAAATGTTCATAACGAATTTTTATAATGCAAACACGTTTACCTAACGAAACTCAAGAGCCTCAAGAGCAAACAGAAATGAAAAATCTGCTACAGAAACTGCTCGATATGACCACCTTCTCTCTCTATACATTTTCTTAATCTGCGAAGACACCCTCTCTGTACTTGAAATAGCATTCCAGGGTCGTTTCGTATGGCTTCACAATGTAATGTTATTCTATTCAACAATGCATCTCTTGTGTGAATAGGTGTAGCGTAAACAAGGCTTTTTAGATGCCCCCACAGAAAGAAATCCAATGGATTTAAATCCGGAGACCGCGATGGCCATGAATATGGCCCACCTCTACCAATCCATCTATTGTGGAAAATATGGTTCAGATGGTCACGCACAATCAAACTAAAATGAGGAGGAGCGCCATCATGCATAAACCACATATCTCTTCGGGTTTGCAATGGAACATGTTCCAAAAGTCCATTCAAATCGTTCTGAATGAACTCCAAATAACGTTCTCCATTCAATCGGTCATGTAGAACGAATGGTCCTATAAGATGGTTTCCTATGATACCAGCCCAAACATTCCCATGGGGATTTTCTTCGGCCCATATATGGAGATTATGAGAGTTGATAACTCCATCTCTACTGAAACCTGCTTCATCAGTGAATAAAACTCGATTAATAAAAGTCATATCCTCTCTTTGCTTATCCATGAACCAATTGGCATATTCCAGTCGTGCTGGAAAATCTTGAGGTGTCATGGCATGTACCTTCTGGATGTGAAATGGGTGGAGCAGTTGTTCCCTAATTATTCTATGAATAGTGGACTTGGATGTATGGAACTGTTCTGATAGATTTCTGATGCTAATTGAAGGATCATCAGCGACGGCTTCCAAAATATTTTCCTCCAATACAACGGTACGTACAGTCCTAGGAGCGCCCTCACCACCTCGTTTTGGCAAAACTGTACCTACAATAATATCGAAATAAAACAACGTGCTCAAATTAATTATCAATTATTACATACCTGTCTCCCTCAAGCTGCGATCGACACGCTCGAACGTTTCTCTTGACGGTACCGTTCGATTGGGAAAATGCTCGGAATACAGACGACGAGCTTCTGCAGCATTACAAAATGCTCGTCCATAAAATACATGCATATCTGCATATTCATTGAATATAAACTGTTCGGCCATATCAAAAAAATTCAAAATATCTTATAGACTATTGACAATACAATGATAGTCATATGACAACGCACCACTCAACAAAACAAAATCGCATTCCAGTTTCTCATTTTTTATCAAAACTTTCTAAAAGGTTTTTTTGTCAACATCTGTGAAAGAAATTGAACATAATTATTCCCTGGATATTTTTCACCTGATCATGTGCAGCCGTTTTTGTAGTTTATTCGTTTGCTTTTTATTAGTATAGGTAAATATTTTTTCCGATGTGCGTTTTTTCAGCTAAATTTAGATTCGGGTTAACGAATTCCTCCCATAAAATTATAATTATCAGTGAAACTCCTCAACAGTTAAGCTGTGAAGAAGAATTTGAAACATTCAAATATTGAGTTTCATGAGATTCAGATAACTGATCAACACCAAACGTGATTATTCCACACGTAATACATACAAAATATGGAATGAATTCGATATTTCATAGTAGAGTAGCTTGTTAGTTTAAAAACACCACGAATCTACAGAACTTGATATTTCTTTTGAAAAAATATCTGCTTTCACAATTGTGAATTAAACTTCCATATAGGTCCTGTACTTTTTGTTTACGACTTTATTTTAGCATACTTTGTATTCTTCCTGTTATAAATGTTGTTGAATTAACGATATCATTATTATTTCTGCTTTGAAAATTATTCATTTCAAATAATGGTGGAAGAGCGGGTTTGATGTCGTCGAGTAAAACTACATTTTTATCAAGACTCGTTGCTCCGATCGACTTTCCACACGAGTAGTTTTATTCATAAAATTGTCCAAGTAACCATATTTTGTTGAAAAATATTGAAAAATATCTGTCATTTTAAAGTTTTGGGGTGTGGACCATCGGGGGTAGTCCGTTCCTGACTTTGTAGCAAACCAACTGACTCCTGCATGAAAGCTCATCGAAGGAATTCATTTGTTTAGTCAATTACCAAAATTTGGATGATTTTGAATATTCACTTGAAAAGTTATCAAAGAAAAACATTTTTCATTTTGTAACTTCGAGGGCCCGTAACTTGGTTACGAAGACTTTTAGGAAAAAAAGTTATATGAAGTACTGGTGATATTTTGACCCCATCTATACATTCCCGAGAGGAAAAGAGGAAGTCCAGGGACACCCTGTATATATATATATATATATATTGATTTTAGCAGAATGCAGGATCTCTGATCATTTAAGGTTCATATAAAGTCAAATATTTTGCGTGTCTGAACTGTAAGATGGCACTGATAAGCACTGACAAGATATGTTTTTCATACCATAGTGACAGCGATCTTCTATAATACTTCTAAATAAATTACAGTTTTCTGCTAAATATCTACCGAATATTCAACGGTCAACCCTACTGCTACTGTATTGTTGCCAAATCTCAACATTATTCGAAGTATTGTGAAATAGTCCATAATATGATTATTATCAGCTGGTATTAATTGTGGTAATGTGGTTCAATGCATTATATAGCTATATTACGGATAGATAGATAGATAGATAGATAGATAGATAGATAGATAGATAGATAGATAGACTTTATTAATTCTTTTAGCCAATAACTTAGATTGGATAGAATAGGTTATCAGAAAGTTACAAGCTAAACATTATTACAGTTAAACAACATCAGTCAGTTACAACACAATATCAGTAAGATAGATACTTAACCTAATAGTATATATGCACACAAAATAAATTAATATAAAAATAAAAATGTAAAAATGTCGACCGTGAATCATGTATAACATACAGTTACAACATATAAGAGTATAATTATTAAGATTTAAGTATTTATAGTAAGTATTGTACGACATACATGGTTCAAGGTACCAAAAACCTGTATCGTTAATTATGATATGATTTATCTAAGGTGAGATTATAATTAGTTTATAATGTGGTATTGATATATTCATCCAGAGAGTAAAAGCAGGTACTGAATAATAGTTTAAATAATTTAGATTTAAAATGCTTTACATCATTTACCCTTTTTACATCGTAGGGCAGCCGATTGTATAGATCACTGCCCGCACATATAGGGGATTTTTTATACAAAGTCAGCTTATAATTATTTATGTATAAATTATTTCGACTTCGTGTATTATATTCGTGTTTGTCGCGGTGTGTTGGCAACCTATTTTTAATGCCATGTATGTATACTAGTAACTTATATAAATAGATAGATGTATCAGTAAGCAGGTTATTATTTTTGAAGGTATTTCGGCAAGATTCTCTATATCCCTTATTGAATATAACTCTCAACACCCTTTTCTGCATGACAAATATTCTCTGTAGATCCACACACTGACCCCATGCTATTATGTTATAAGAAATTTTTGAATAAAAAAGTGCATAGTATACGTTTATCAAAGAGGCACGATCTAAACTGTTTTTCAGCATAGTGATCGCAAAACATGCTTGACTTAATTTGGCGGAAAGTTGATCAATATGTTTAGTCCAGTCTAGGTTTTCATATAAAGTAATTCCCAAAAAATTTGTCTCCTTTTGTATGGTCAGAAGATTATTATTTAAATAGATGTTTATGTTTCTATAGTTATTAGATAGCTCAATTACTAATTATAGTAATTATTATTACATTTCTTGTTAGTTGTGGAGATCATTTTGTGATTTCTTTCTCTTCAATAATGAATTATTTATCTACTGTATTATCTACATTAGAGATATAGAATATATATATATATAGATATATATATATATGAAAACTGGAAGTTCGGGTTGAACCGCGTCTAGAATTTGTTGAAATTCGACGTTTCGGCTCCGATTTTGGAGCCATTTTCAAGAAAAAAGGATAAAATGATTGAAAGGGTGTGAAGTTAGGTTAGGCAGATTGAGACCTAACTTCAACCCGAACTTCCAGTTTTCAAATATCTGACCGCGGAAACCTATCCGAACACAAAAAATATATATATATATATATATATATATATATATTGTGTGAATTCAGTGTTCCTTGCTGTATCCTATCTGAAAATTTCAGGAAATTTGCAGCGCCCTCAGATTTGTATTGGGTGGTTTTTCGAACTCGACCCCAGTGCCGAATCATGTCTGCAAGTTTCGGAAAATTTGCGGATTCTTCAGTTTTGTAATGGGTGTACACCACATTTTTCAGAAACAGTGATGTATTTTTCCTTGTCTGCAAATTTCGGTTAATTTGCAAAACATCCAGGCTTACCATGGAAACCTCCTTTTGTTCTAAAAGGGGTTAACTTTTCACGTTTTTAGTGTTTCCAAAGGTGGGGATCATTTTCTTTGAAGCTGAGGGTTCATTATTTTTCTTAGACTTTGCTTTATTGATGATGCCTGTGCCGTCGGTTTTCCTGTGGAAGAAAATCTTGGGAATCTTTGGTATTGCCCCGTTTTTCTGGTTCACCAGTATATTATTTATTACATTCTTTTCGTTTGTTTTTCTGATATTCGGGGTTACAGTGCCCATGGGTTTGTTATAGATATAATCAGTCCGTGCTTGATCTTGCTTCCTAGATTAGATTCACTTTTAGCACAAACAACAAAATTGTTGGTAAAATTCAAAAAGAGCGGCTAATATGAACAACTCACTAATTTATTTTTATTAATATTTTTCAACTTTGTAAGCTGAACTCCGCTTATTATGCCGTTATTTTTTATGTTTATAAGTTATTCAAAAACAACTGGAATGGACAATAAAAACTCTATTATGATTATTATTGTTATTATTATTCAATTCTGTTTTGCATTCTGTTTTATTTCCAAAACGCATATTTCAAATCGCAAAACATAAAACTTATTACTTACATACTTCTTCAGTTGTGTCCACGGACTCCGAGGCTTTAGGCGGACCAATCCAACATCTGACTGATGAACTGACAAACCCCTAGCGACGTAACTTTCATTTTCGATAAATTAAACAAATGACATCGGTTACCGCTCTCTAGAACTATTGGCAACTCTGTACAGCAAATATGACAGTGACAATTATTCTGTGCAATACCTTGTGGAAAGTGGCAGAACTATTTTTGTCTTTTCGTTCATGTACTACAGAGGAATCACATACTGGAGCGATTTACCGTTTTTTTGCCCGAAGTTTTGAAAATCATTATTAAAAATATAAATCGTTTGATTTTATGTCTGAAAAGTAGTACGAATAGTTCCTCAATGTTCATTCTTCTGAATTTCATATAAATATCACTTGCAAAAGCGATTCTTCTCAACTGTCTTCGATTTTATAACAAGATTTTCTGATTTTTTTTAAATTGTGAGGAAACGTTGAATTTAAAAATTCTGAAAAAAATCGAGATTATCTTTTACTTTCACATTGATATGTCATGATATTTGAAATGGAATCTGATGAATGGTTTTTGTTTAATAACCTCTAAAAAATTTTAAAAGTTTTTCTTCGAAAACTGTTCATCAGATTTTCTTCTACATTTCTCTAATTATTCAATTTGAATGCCAAAATAACTCGAACTTTTTTCAGGATTTTTTTATTTGCCGTTTATTTTATCATGAGTCTACATGAACCTTAACATTTTTATATATACACATTTTTTACAATTTTAATATTCTTTATGTTTTTTAAATTTAGTTTTTGAAAGATATGTGCACCGTACATTTATCATATATATATTTCCATGTTTATATTATATTCATTATTGATTTTTTGACTGTTATGTACACCGTTACATTTTCATATATACTGATATCGACCATATTTCTATGTTTTTGTTGAGTTTTGACTGACGTGTATACTGACATATCGCACTATTTATTGTATACCAACTATGCTTTGTCTACAAAATTAATGAGTTTTCAACAATAAAGGATATTTATTATTATTATTAGGCCAAATTTGAAAATGAAAGTGGAGTATTTGAAGATGAATATATAATAAGTCTTGCCTTTCAGACAAATTAAATTCTAGCCAAAAGATTCTCCTCGGCCTGCGACCTCTAGATTGCTGGTCTGTGCTCTAACTAACTAAGCTACCTAGGATACACGGACTAGTAATCTAGAGTTCGCAGGTTCGATCTTTGATCGGGGAAATATTTTTTCTGGAATTTAACTGAAAGCCACGACTCATTATATACAATGATGCCAGTGTACAATGAATCCTCATTAAACAAAAATGATGGAGTCATAATATTCATTAAAAACGAACTCAATTATGATCAGACAGATATTAGCATAGGAAACATTAATTTCTCGAACTCAATATAAAATTAAATGAAAAAAGAATTAAAATAACTTCGATATATCGATCTCCTAGTTCATGTCCATATGACTTCAATGAACACTTTTTTAACTATTTACAAAAAACATTAACCCAAGTGATATTCACGTAATAACTGGCGATACGAACATAGATTTATTATCGGAAAATTAATACATTGATGAATATAAAAATAATTTGGAATACTTCGAATTCATCTCTTACATAAACGATATCACTTGACCAGATAGCTCCACGTGCCTCGACCATTTCTTTGTGAAAACAAATATGGAAATGCATGATCGAATAAAGTCATTTATATTTCAGGATAAAATTAGTGACCACCGACCTATTGTTCTAACAGTAGATGTGGGTGAAAGAGCTGTTAATAAAGAATTCAAAAATACAAAAGTATATATAAATTACAACAGGCTACGGGTGGCACTACTAAGTGAAACATGGGCAAACATTTATGAACAAAACGATGTCAACTCCAAATGTGAAATATTCATAAATAAACTGAAATACCATGTAAAAAAACACACATCTGAAATCAAAATAAAAATAAAGATAAAACTAGAAAAAAATGGATGACGTCAGGGCTATCAATAAAAGAAAAGAACGAGCTCCATAAACTACTAAATGAAAATCCCAATGACCTACAGATAAAACAAATATACAATAATTACAAACGAAACTTAAATAATCTTAGAAGCAAAAAAACAATATTTTCAAAACGAAATTAGGAAAAATAAAAGTAAATCAAAAGGGCTCTGGGAAACTGTCAATGAGATTTGCAACAAAACTCGCCCCAAAACAAAAATAACCAAAATAGAAATAAAAGAAAATGGTACCACTGAAAACAAACAGGTCATTAGTGATGAATTCAATAAACACTATAGTGAAATAGGGTAAAAACTAGCAAATAAAATCGAAAAACCAAATTCCTTCCGAGATATTACAACTGAAATAAACAAAAATATGTTCTTATACCCCTCAAACACTGAAGAAGTATCACAAATAATCAAACAACTTAAACTCAAAAAAAGTCCTGGACATGACGGTTTTACTGCAGAAACGCTGAAACAAATAGTCGACTTCATAACAGTCCCTCTCACTCACATTATAAATAGCTGTATTGAAAATGGAATATTTCCGAACATTTTAAAAACTGTGTGACAATATTTTGCCTTTAGTACCGTTACCCCTAGTTTAGGCACAGCCTCAGGGCCTCACTGAACCACTTGTCAACGTAGCGATGCATAGCGCAGGTGCGAGATATGAGTATTTGTAGTTGGTTGTAGGCATTCACTTCAGTTTGAGTTGTTGGTAATTTCTTGTATGAGACAACCTTGCTTCCTGGTGATTACGATTGTAGAAATTTGCTACTCGTTACCTGCAGGTATGTAATAGACTAATATAAGTTATGACTGCTTGCTTAGTAGCTGGTTACTGCTAGGTAGTTTAGATATATATCTTATTGCAGGGTTGTGTCTTGCGGATGTACCTACACATAAGCATTGAAATAAATTGTAACGGTGTCTCTGTGGTTTTCTTTGGTTGCCGACTACGTCCCAGCCGGACTTCGTTTTACCCCTGAGCCCCCACCAAGAGTCTATTTTGTTACAACTTGGCACACAACGTGGAGCTGGAGTCGACAACAATGCCATTGCGACATACGCCAAACGACCATTATGATTTACGAAGCAAATCCCAAAGTCGAATTCGACAGCACGAGGGGCCCCCACCCATCCCCTTCGAACCAGCAAGGAATGCGTCAATTCAAGAAAATTCCTTGGTATGCGAAACGGTGACTAATATTCCGGCGACTGCCTCAGGTTCAGCTGAACAACTACTAACAGCAGATGTAGAAAGGGTGAACATTCGAGAAACACCAGGTATGAGTAATTTACGTAACAGCTTTATGGAGCCTCCACCGAGGAGAGTACTGTTCAACGAAGTAGGTGATAGGCGAAATAGCATGCCGTCGGCCCCGTTCAATAACAATGCGCGCATGTTTTCTGCACCGCCGCCTGTAGTAGATTTTAGTTCGCAGGACATGCTTCCTAATGGTGCTTCTGCTTCAGCTACGTTTTTTCCGAATAGGGTTGTACAACCAGTTTTTTCTGCTAACCCTAACATCAATAATACAGATAATATTAGGTTGAATAATGAATATCAGAATAATGTAAATTTTGCTTCTGTAAGTTCTAATAGAAATAATTTTGTGAACAATCAAAGCCTAGCAGGAGCCAATCTACCTGGTCAACAGCCGTTACCGTGCCTTCAGCCACATGCTCCAGCAAGGCATGCAAACTTCATGACGATAAGGGCAACCGATATTTTGCCAATTTTTGATACTGAAGGAATACATCCAGTCATGTTTATTAATAAACTAGAACAAGCTGTTGTACACTTGAACATACCTCCTGCTCAAATTTCCTTTTGGTGCAATAATTTGTTTCAAAAACAGAGCCGAATTTGGGCTGATGCTTTGCTAGATTCTTTTAATAATTTTTACGATTTAAAAAATGCCTTTCTCGAACATTTTTGGGGTCCATCACAACAGGTACAGTTGCGTATGCATTTAGAAACAAACCGGTATTGCCAGAAAAATGGGACCTACGTAGATTATTTTCTGTCACTATTTTCGCAGGGAAAATTTTTAGAACCACCATATCCGGAGCAAATGCTTATTTCCGTGATAGGAAGACACTTTCCACCTCAGATAGCGTCGGCCTTGATAGGTACACAAACCCTGCAAGACGCAATTGCACGATTACGTCAGGCAGATTACGTAACTCGCCCCACTCTGCACTTCGAGCCTCGTTATGAGGGAGACACTTTTCGAAAAGACTTCCCTCGAGAATATCGTAATAATAACAATACTGGTAAATTCAGAAATGACCCTCAGAAGCGAAATGTAAGCGCTTGCACACTTGAATCCCATGACCCAGACGATATCGATTCGGAAAACTTATGAAAAGTCCTGGAAGTGGTCCGGTGGTGACTGTTTTGGGTCGGACCGAACAAAAAAATGAATTTAGTAATAATTACCCATTGGAAAACCTACTCAAAGAGGAATGTGATTCTCCACACCAAAAACTAAAATTCAGATCTCCATTAATAAAAATAAACATAGGCAATTTAGAATTTCCTGCTCTCGTCGACACGGGTAGCGAAATTTGTTGTCTTTCATTGGAAACATTCGAACAAATTTCTACTACTCTGAAAGACTTAACTTATTTTAACGTCAGCGGTGTTCGTATCTCGGGAGCATTTAAAGCGAGGCAAAAAAGGGTTCTGAAGCAAGTTTTTGTGCCCTTCGCACTGAATAACTTTAATTATCAGTTCGAATTTTTAGTAATTCAGGAACTTATTTATCCGGTTATTATCGGAATCGATTTATTGAGAGTTTGACATGCAAAAATTGATTTAGAATGCGAGAAAATTTTTCTGCGATTACAGGATTCGGTTTTTGAAGTGGACGAGTTGACATTAAACCACGAGTACGCCACGGAGCCTTTGAGCCCTCTTAGGATTTGTGCAGTCAATTCGTCGCAACCTGATATACATATATTGAATACAGGGTGTGCTTCGAACGTGGAGTTCCTAATCGAAAAAAGTGATTTATCTCCCGATGAGGCCGCTATTTTCAAGGATATCTTGAAAAAACATGAACAGTTGTTTTCGGACAAACCTGGACTAACGAGTGAGTTCCAGCACACACTCAATTTAACAAACTCTAGGCCTTTCGATATCAAACCGTACCCTATTCCGATCGCCCATAGAGCTGCGGTACAAGCTGAAATCGATAAAATGGAGAAGTGGGGAGTAATTGAGAGGCGCTCTATCTCTTACGCGAGCCCGTTGATGACAACTGTCAAAAAAGACGGTACGGTGCGTTTGTGTCTAGATGCTCGTCACTTAAATAGTGTAATGGAAAACGACTTAGAGATGCCTCGGAAAATCGAAGACATTATGAAAAATATCAATAACGTTAAATTTTTGTCCAGTATAGATTTGACTTGCGCATATTGGCAGGTGCCTATAAAACCAGAGCATCGGCGCTACACTGGTTTCCGTGTCGGCACTAAAAGCTATATTTTCAAAGTTTTGCCTTATGGCTTGAAAACAGCTGTAGCAAGTTTTACGAGGTGTATGGATAAGGTTTTGGGCCCCTTTTTCAAGTCTTTCGTTCATGTATACCTGGATGATTTATTGGTTACGTCAAGTTCCTTCGAAGAACATACTCGACACTTAGATGCCGTTTTTTCTCGACTTCGAGAGGCAGGTTTCACGGTCAAATTGAAAAAATTTTGTTTTTTTCAAGAAAGAAATGAAATTTTTTGGGTACTTGATCAATGCCGCTGGCATACGGTCAGACCCGACACGGGTCCAAGCCATCAGAGATTTTCCGGAACCTCAAAATGTAAAACAATTACAAGCGTTCTTAGGCCTTTGCAACTACGACCGTGCTTTTTGTGAAGATTTTTCAACGGTGTCCGAACCCCTCACCTCCTTATTGGCAGAGGTTCAGAGAGATTCGTTCAACAAGTTGAAGGAGTTAATCTGTCGCGGAGTACTGCTTTCTCATCCAAACTATGAACAGCGTTTTTTTGTCCAGAGTGACGCCAGTGACGTGGCGGTCGCAGCCATATTATTTCAAATAATACAGGGAAAAAAACGTACTCTCGCTTACGCGAGCCGTTTGTTAGTGGACGGAGAACGACGGTACTCGGTACCGGAAAAAGAGCTACTGGGGATATTATTTGCCTTACAAAGGTGGCGTGTCTATTCATTGGGCCGTGACTTTGTAGTTTATTCGGATCATAAAGCACTCTCCTACCTAAACTCATGTCGTCTTTTATCGCCGCGCATCACTCGTTGGGTACTTGCTCTGCAAGAGTTTTCATTTGTAGTTAAGTATATTCCGGGGAAGGAAAACTTTTTACCTGATGTCTTGTCTCGACACCCCCCACTTCGCCTCAAGATGGTTGTTTCCGGGTATTGGCCATGTGTAGAGTTTCTGAAAAATTCAAAGTTTTGATGAAGGATATGCGTGATGCGCAACGTACGGATCCCCGGTTAGTTGCCAAACTGGATACGATCCAATCAGACACTCCGGGGCGCTTCTTTCTTCGAGAGGGACTGTTATTTATGCAGAACCAAAAAAGTAATTTGTTATGCCTTCACTTGGCAAAACTTCCTGAGTTCGTTAATTACTATCACGAATATTATGGTCATTTTGGAGTTTACAAAACTTGGTGCTCGTTGAGGGCAGATATTTGGATACCCAACCTCCATACTCACGTTAAACGTATTATAAAAGGTTGCGAAGTATGCCAAAAGGCTAAGGTTACAGTGTTGCCCAGACCCGCGTTATGTATGTATTCTCAAAGCTTGTAACGCTTTATTGCCTGAAACGAGCTACCACGGCTAGCATGCTGAACCGGCTGACTTTGCAGTATTTTGTTCAGGTGGGAAAACCGTCTCGAATCTTGAGTGATCGGGGAACGCAAATGACTTCGCAGAAATGGACGGACACTTTACAGGCCCATGGTTTGAAAATAATTTATTCTTCGGTACGTCACCCCCAGGGTAACCCTGTGGAAAGGACTATGCGAGAATTGGGGAGGATCTTGAGAACTTATTGTCACCATCAGCATACGCGATGGGCGTTCGAAATTCCTAATGTGGTTCGGTTCTTGAACAACGTTACGCATGAAACGACTGGCTTTCCTCCCGTGGAACTACACTTCGGTACTCGAGCTATTTCACCTCTTGGAGAATTTTTGAAAGATAAACCGGTACTTTGTGACTCCCATGTCAAATTATTCTTTGCTAAAGAGAACTTGCAGAAACGTGCAGAAAGGCGTGCTGCTCGTTTCCCTTCGAGGCCTTACCAGCCGTTCACACAAGGAGAATTAGTGCTTCTTGAAGCTAACCCAATTTCGTCCGCAAGCCTTCAGGAAACCAAAAAGCTCATGTTGCTATTTGAGGGTCCCTACAAAATCAAAAAGGTATTGAGCCCTAAGACCTACGTATTAGTCCATTGCGACTCTGAGGTGGAAAGAGGTACTTTCCATATTTGTCACTTGAAAAAATTTGTTTGTCCTGTGTCCTCGAGTACTGTTCAGAAAGATAACGGTCTCGTGTCCTTGAAAGGGGGGCAGATGTGACAATATTTTGCCTTTAGTACCGTTACCCCTAGTTTAGGCACAGCCTCAGGGCCTCACTAAACCACTTGTCAACGTAGCGATGCATAGCGCAGGTGCGAGATATGAGTATTTGTGGTTGGTTGTAGGCATTCACTTTAGTTTGAGTTGTTGGTAATTTCTTGTATGAGACAACCTTGCTTCCTGGTGATTACGATTGTAGAAATTTGCTACTCGTTACCTGCAGGTATGTAATAGACTAATATAAGTTATGACTGCTTGCTTGGTAGCTGGTTACTGCTAGGTAGTTTAGATATATATCTTATTGCAGGGTTGTGTCTTGCGGATGTACCTACACATAAGCATTGAAATAAATTGTAACGGTGTCTCTGTGGTTTTCTTTGGTTGCCGACTACGTCCCAGCCGGACTTCGTTTTACCCCTGAGCCCCCACCAAGAGTCTATTTTGTTACAACTGGTGTTATCAAACCACTTTTCAAGAGTGGGAATAAACTGCAAATTTCAAATTATAGGCCCTTATCCTTGATATCAAACATAGCAAAAATTTTTGAAAAAATAATAAAAAAGAGAATGGTACATTTCATGAAAAAACATAATATTCTAGACGATAATCAATATGGGTTCAGAGAGGGGAGGTCAACCGAAGATGCAATACTAAAACTGACAACGCACATTTACAAATCACTTGACATTTCTAAACCGTCGCTATGTATCTTTGTTGATCTTTCCAAAGCCTTTGATACTGTTTGTCACAAAAGGCTTCTAGAGAAACTGGAAAAAATTGGTATGCGGGGTAAGCCGCACGATCTTTTGAAATCATACCTGTCGAACGGAAGACAAGTAGTAGATATTGATGGTGTGGTGAGCACTCCGAGGACAATCTCCTACGGTGTTCCTCAAGGAACGGTCTTAGGTCCCCTACTATTCACTATCTATATAGACAGCCTGTTGAAAATGACAACTGTAGGTAATATTGTAAGTTTTGCTGACGACACGGCAGTAATTTACAGTGACAACACATGGCAACAGCTGAAAGCAAAGACGGAAAAAGACTTCAATAACATCTTCAAATGGTTCCAATACAATAAATTAACTATGAACGCGGAAAAGACCAAATACTTACCTTTCACCTCCTACAGCAACAACTTGCCGACTATGGGTCAATTAAATATAAATCAAAATGTATCTATTCCAGAAGCCAGCTCCTTAAAATACCTTGGTATACAAATTGACAGACACATGAAATGGAACTTACATATATCGTATCTAACAAGAAACTACGTGGATTCATATCAAGATTCAAACTGTTGAAAGAATTCCTTGATATTTCTCACTTGAAAACTATATATTATAGCCTAATTCAATCCCAACTTATATACCGAAATGTATTAAAACAGTGGGTCAGAGGCACTGCTGCTTTCTAGGTCCAAAAATTTGGGAATTATTACCTGAAACAATACAAACCAGCCGAAGCATCGAAATTTTCAAAATAAAAGTTAAAAATTGGCTTAAATGCTATGATAGACAGATATTACAAAAATTGATTTAATCCTTCTAAAAATGGTTCATCAAACTTATAATAATGTAACTGTAACAAAACATTGTTCATCAAACTTATAATATTGTAATGTATGTGTATGTGACCCTAAACCCCGATTATGACACTCACTTTATGTGAAACCTACCTGGATGTGACACTTTTATCAATTGTGATATTTAATCTTATGTGATACTCACATGGAATCAAAATCGTATGACTCTGACCCCGATTATGACAAACATTTTATGTGCAACCTACCTGAAAGTGATACTTTCACCAATTGCGATATCTTATTTTTTTCTTTTTTGTGATGCAAGTTCTACCCATATGTTTTATACTTATACTCTTATATTACTCTTATACTATTTTATTACAAATTTATATCTTAATCTCAAGTATTTTTATATTTAGAGGCTATATCTGATCACTCAGCGCAATTACTTGAAAATCACTATCCAAATAATATAAGTCAAGAGAGAATGAAACGCTCGTTTCGTAGACAAATAAATGATAATTCGATAAGCAACTTCAAATCAAGCTTTGGCAATGCATACAATAACTTATTGATTAGTAGTGATGTCGAGGATATAGATGAGTTATTTGATAACTTCTGGTATGAGTTCATATACAGTTTTGAGACTGCATTTCCCAAAAGAAATTTGTCATGTAATAATAAAAAATCACACGCTTTCAAATTCTCCCCAACTCTAATAGCAGAGTCACAAAGATTGAAAGATCTGAATAGACTCAGAAAAATTGTCAGTGATGACAACATAAATGCATTATATAAAACAAAACAAAAATTGTACCAAAAAAACATCAAAAAAGAAAGACAACAATACAACAGAGCCATCATAGAAAATTCGAAAAATAAGAACAAAACATTATGGAAAATTGTTAACGAGGTTCTGGTTAACGAAAATTAAGAAAGATATTGTATTGGACTGTAACAATGACACCGTAGACGATAAAAGAGAACTCTCGAATTTATTTGCTAATCACTTTTCCTCCTCCGTTCAGCATAAATTAAACACACATTTCCCATCGTTATCCAGTGAATGCACTAGTAGTATGAATGTAAGTGAAAAAACAATGTTTTTTCTTCCTGTAACGGTAGGTGAAATCAAAAATATATTGCAAGATATGACAGATAAACCTTCTACTGGCTTTGATGAAATACCAATAAAGCTCCTAAAAGCATGCTTAGACGAAATATCACTGTGTTTCTCACTGATAATAAATAAATCTGTGGAACTTGGGCAATTTCCCAGTAGGTTAAAACTGGCACTGATAATACCAGTGTTTAAGAAAGGTGACTCTGACATAAAAAACTATCGGCCCATTTCGCTATTGAGTGTATTCTCTAAATTAATAGAAAAAATCATGGCTTTCAGAATCAACAACTATCTCAACAGATTTGATCTGATTACATCATCGCAACATGGATATAGAAGTAATTTGTCTACAGAAACCGCAGCAATTGAACTGACTCAATACATTAATGATGGTATAAACAACAAGGAATTCGTAATTGGCGTATTTTTCGATCTCACATGTGCTTTTGACACCTTGAATGTACATTTTGTGCAAGATAAATTGGATAAACTTGGAATCAGAGGTCAAGTCAATAAATGGTTAATTTCTTACCTTACTGATAGAAAATTGATAGTGAGAGTTGATGAAATTTTATCATCTGAAAGGGACATTTCTCTTGGAACCCCCCAAGGCAGTGTGTTAGGCCCGCTAATTTTTCTTCTATATGTGAATGAATTACCAGAATTTATATCCCATGGTAGGGTATTTATGTATGCTGATGATACATCTATTATAACTAGAGCAAAAACACTCGATGATGTCATTTCTAAAGTGAACTCCGAGTTACAGGAATTCCAATCATGGTGCTACAGTAATAGACTCATTATCAATTACAAGAAAACTATTTGCATGCTTTTTAAATCAAAATCAAACAGAGTTAATACCAATGATATTGATATTCATATAAACAATCATCAACTCAAATTCAGTGAAGAAACAAAATTTCTAGGAGTCAAAATAGACGAATGTTTGAGTTGGACTCAACATATAAATATACTGTGTCCCCGCCTAAGCGCATCCTGTTTTGCAATAAGTACTTTGAAAAATGCTCTTGACCAAGCTTGTCTAGTAAATGTGTATTATGCTCTATTCTACTCAAGAGTGTCATATAATATAATCGTATGGGGCCAAGGTATAGAGTATTTATTTTACAAAAACGAACCTTAAGAACCATTTTTGGGATGAAGTCAACAGACACCTGCAGAGATATAATGAGAACACACGAAATACTGCCAGTAGTAGGAATATATTTATACAAACTTCTGTCATACATCCACTTGAACAAAAGTAAAATAAAAACGAACTCTGAAAACCATGCTATTTCTATAACTCAAATATATACACTGCTAAATGTAACCTTACTTCTTATAAAAAATCCCCAATTTATGCAGGAAGCCACTTATATAACAAGCTCCCAGTGGATATCAAATCCATAATGACTGTAGTCACGTTCAAAAGACGTCTCAAGAAATTCCTCTGCGATAATTGTTTTTACACAATTGATGAGTACCTGAACTTCTGACCAATGAATGTATAAAAGAAAATGTTTGTATTTATTTGTATATTGCTATTGATATTTTAATCTCACTACCTATTGATGTTTTTACCTGACGTCATCCAACATGTAACTATCTGTGTGTACAAATTATATTTTATCTAGTTATACTTATTATAGCAACAAACGTGACGTATTCTATCCAATTTTATATTGGCATAAAGAATAAATATATATTCTATTCTATTCTATTCTATTCTATCACGCACAAGGACTAATTCACTACGATTACTCCTTCAGTGATGCCATTGTTTATTTCATTATCAAAATTATACTTGATTGTACATTTATGATGAATAAACATATATTATTATTATTATCAGTATTTCCCTAATGAAACTATTCTGTCTGAACATCAGTCAGGTGACTTTTATCGTGGACTCTACAATTATTAATCAATGATGAGGAAATCGCCGCTAAAGTAATTTGCTTGCGGTTCTTTTATTTGCATGTTAACAATGTGTGTAAACATTTTTCCCTGAAGCATGATTAATTGCGGTAATGTATGGGTTTGAAATTATGTTAATCGATAGAATAATTTCACAATACATTTACTACAAGTCGGGTGACATTTATAAAATGATATGTGAAACTTTTGTTCGAGTTTGCTAGGAATTTGATCGATACAAAATAGGAGGGGTGAATGTTCACATTATGAGAAGTGAAAGTTGTTGGAAATCATGATAGCTTCATTTTGTGTAAAATCTTCGGAAAATTTTTCAATTGTATGAAAATGTTTTTCGAAAGGACCATTATCCAGCATTCATCAAAAACTCAAATGACATGACGATGAATAACATTGAGTTCGATTCCTGAGGTGAGCTGGATACGGTATACTTACCAATTATTCATCTGACACCCGAGTATTCCGCCAACGAAATTCTTGATAAAAGTTCACTGCAGCTGAAAATAAATATATGCATTCGATCAATTTTCAATTATTCATATTCTAGGAAGTTATTCCTACCTGTATATAACAAATTATGTACACTGACCTAGGAAGTCCTAAAGCAGGTATAAAACGTGCTCAGCTGCACTGAAAATTTCTTGTTTCTGGGAATGCCAGGTCTGTTGAACATGGAAGGGAAGTAGAAGGGTCCATATTTTTATTCTGTCATACTTGAAGAACATTCGAGAACACTACTGAAACACGCTAAAAAAGAGTACGAAAAAGATGACCAATTTGATGAACTTTCGATCAGTGAAGACGAGGATTGATATCCCAACAATAACGCTCCGGATTATACTAATGCTGGATCATTGGATAAAAGAGATTGCATTGATTACAATGCCAAAATTGATGGCGGAACTCCAGAAGAAGGAAAAAAAGACGATGACTACGAAGGAGACTCTGAGGAGGAGAGTGACGAAGTAGCTTCGGATGTTTCAGCCAGCACTTGCATAAAACAGAACGGTTTGGAATAAAACTCCACCTCGAAACCAGCAAACAATTGATTTTCGGCGAGCTACATCGCATAAAACTACGGAAATGTCATCGATCTCTGACATATTCAAAAAACTCATCACGTTGAATATATTTGACATTATTCTTTGGTGCACAAATAAAAAAGTGGAAGCCGAGTATCAAGATTACAATAGCAAGCATCCACAGAACAAGCTGTGTGTATGGAAGAAAGTTGCACTCACTGAAATGTGCCCTATTAAAAGGCCATGCGCGCACATTTTGGCAGTTTTTTAAAAGAGTCGATAACTCAAAAACGGTTCGTCGATTTCAAACAAGGGTAGGCTTCTAGATGAAATTTGATTCTATGTAACTATGTTTGCGGCAGCACCTCAAGATTGTTTTCATGAATAGTCGAGGTAACCACAGTGGTATTTCTCTTCCATTAAAATTTAAAGCAATCTTCATCCGATCGAAATGAATTTGGTATAGAAATAAAGGTAAAACATTGATCTATTAACGTGCTGTAATATTTTTTTGGAATTATTTGTTCATCTACCAAAAAATATCTTTAAAGTAACTGCATTTTTGGGACAATTTTGGGATTTTTTTTGTGGAAAAGTGGATTGAAAATTCAATTTCCATTACAGCACGTACGTAGAATCAAACTTCCTCTAGAAGCCTGTCCTTGTTTAAAAGCGATAAGACGAACCGTTTTTGACTCTTTTACCCTTGAAAGCGTCCCAAACGTGATCGTGCTCATGACCTCTTAATGGAATATTGATAGGTGCTTGTGCAAATAATTCAAACCTAGAGCATATAGATGAAATGTGGAGAAAAATACAGATCTGCTATATCGTGCAATGATGGGACGAAGGCGATTTCAGTCGCTTTTACGTTTCATGCGTTTCGACGGTTACATTACATGCCAGGAGCAAGTAAGATACACGTATTTCTGACGCAAGTAATGATTATTCACTCAAAGGGATTTCTCAAATAGGTGAACAGGGTAATACTCGAGAAGTTAATCAAGGAGAATGGGTTGTGAAAGAACTGCTAGCCGCTTACGAAGGATCTGGCCGGAACATAAGCATGGAGAGTCTTTTGTCATGGACGCTCACTATCGTCGGTACTTTGAAAAAAAAAAATATTAAACATGCATTCGTCAAGAAATGAAACCGTCGCGTTGAACTATAGACCGTTATTATCAACACTTTTTGGATTTCACGAAAAGATTACCGTCTGTTCGTATGTTCCGAAGGGTGATTTTTCTCAGTACGATTCACAATGATGCTACGATCTCTGATTCATCTCGCCAGAAACCAGAATTGATTTTGTTTCACAACAAACCAAAGCTGGCGTTGATACTCTGGATCAAATTCGCATGAGATATTCCATCTAATAGCGTACAGATGGCCACTTTTTCACAATATTTTCGTTATCGCCGGTGTTACTTAGTATAAAAATAATGATATTAAAAAAAAAATAACAAACCCAGACTTTTTCTACGCAAGCTCTCAGAAGAAATAGCCATTCCAATGATAGAAGAGCGATTTTCTAAGTCATGCAAAAATCAAAATCGAAAATACCATGAAGGGCCAGTGTAACAGAAGTAGTAAATGATAACAACGATCAATGAGACGTTAGTTGTAGAAAAGATGCGTCTATTCTAAAGAAAAGAATGCTGAGGAAGTTTTGCGATGACTGTAATAAGACCATTTGTGATCAACATAGCAAAAATAACAAAATGTCTACGTAAGGTTAGTTCGTTCTGGTCAGATCAGACTAAATAATTACTCCTCGTAAAATACATGTGCTCAAATAAATAATTACTTCATTTTTTTTAGTTTTTTTTTATCCTGAACCGTTTGGACTTAGCTTGTCATATGATGATGTTTAGTACAGCGGGTACTCCTTAGCGGTATATCAATTGAAGAGTGGAAGTAACAAAGGTGCTAATTGCCATAATTTCTTGAATTGAGATATTGCCGTAGAACGGTGTTAAACGACATGTTTAACTTTTAATAATTGATTGATTTCTAATACATATTTATATATGTGTAAAATAAATTCATTTATTTCTTCGTAATTTCAAGTGCAAATGTGTAGCAATCACCGTGCAACGTGTATATTTTTAAAATTCAAAATTTTTAAATAATTTTTTTTTTTTTTCGAAATACATAACTGTGGAATGAAAATTTCGATAGAGAAACGGTCAAATCATGGGGATTCGGGAAGGTTTTGGCCGATCTCATCCTAATGCCAAACAGCAATTTTCAACACCTCGACCCGTGTTTCAGTAACCACCAAAATCTACAAGTGAATTTCCCAAAATATCGAAATTTTCCTCTATCACTGGCTATAAGAATATCATAAAAAAGTGTTATCTTTTTTATAAGGACACTTTTGTAGCAGGATCGAGTTCAGTTGATATTTGGCAGTGACCAGATTAAACCGACTTCTAAGTAAGAGGTGTTTATTTACAATCCTTCTACCCTATGTTATATGGATACATAACAATTGGCCAGGAAGAATTTAGAATCCACTGTGATGTAGTGCGAATGAACTTTTTTTGTGTAGGTGGTACTATACTTGTGACAACTTGTGTGTGAATATACCTATACTGTGGCGCCTCCTCAAATTGTGACAACTTACACGCGTTGTCACGCGTTGTTTGATTTTGACATACGTCACGTGACTACCAATATAACGGCAATTTCGAAAAATTTATTACGAATTGGCAAAAGTGGGGTTATTTGTAAAGATAACAAAAAAGTTATTTGAGAGAGTTCGATTCGATTCAAAATTGGTATGTGGGGTTTTTTTAGGTCGTATATTCCGAAATTTTGTTAATAATTCAAAAATTAAATATGGCGGCTCCAAGATGGCGGAAGATATTTGTCATTGTGGTCTGATTTCATTGAAACTCAGTGTAAGAGGGTTTTCGTAGTCAGAGATTATGAATTTTAAGTAAACATGTATGAATTCAAGATGGCAAACTTGGTATTGTTGAATTCCTTATGATCATTACTACCCGAACATGCAATGATATACATGTTTTTTCGAGACTCTCAGTATGAATGAAACTCACACCAGTAAAGAGATCGAATGAAACCCTACAACTCTGGTAAAGAACTTATGCCTTCCATGGTTATATTTACTTTTGGAACAAAGTAATCTTCGAATGATTCTACCAATTCATCAAATGATATTTCTGTACGCTTCTTATCGAACTTGTTGAAAATTTCTAAAGCTCCTGAGCCGATTAAATGTAATAACATTGCGACCTTTCTCTCATCATTTTCCATATTGTAGCCTCCAGCAATTAAATATAGATCGAAGGACTGATACCATTTCTGCCAATGGATAGATTGATTTCCTTCCAACATCATACGTGGAATGGGTCCCCCAACACTTGGTTTCTGTCGTGGCATCGGACTAACTGTAGCATTATTATTTGACTGATTCTGCATAATTTATATGACAATATATTTGCTTAACAACCAATCAGTGGACTTCAAATTTTGAAATTCAGCCAATAGAATCGGAACTACAGTGAAAATATAGCTTGTCACTGTATTTTCACGGTGATACACCTGCTTAGTTTTTGTTTTACTATCTGTCAGGTGAAAATAATGATTTAAATTATAAACGTCAAATTTATGTGTTTTGACTAGTTATCTTTATTTATCAATATTAGCGATCGTTGGGGACAAATGTCAATTGGTATCATAGATGATGCCGTGGAAAAGAGTATTCCGTTGAATACGGCTAGAAGTAAAGCATCAGTAACCAGGTGACACGATGTTTCTTTATTTCAAATCGATATATTGTCGTCCTGAATATAATTTGTGGTATGATTAAAAAACCTATAATTTTTTGGAATATCAATTCATTGGCAGTCCCAATGCAAGAAAATACAACTCGTCCTGCGGACTAGTTGTATTTTCAGCTTTAGGATTGCAATTCATTAATATTCCAAAAAATTATCGGTAATAATCATACCACTTATTATATTACCTCTGAAAATATGTTTTCTGGACTCTGCTGATTATTGAAATTAATGATTTACTTCTGACACCACGTTAGATAAGGGGTTTTATAGATAAATACATTAGAGATTGACGTTTGGTGGAAGCATAGACTTATAATAAATATGTAGGATATGGACTAGCTGTCACGTGATTTTTACACACAGAGGTACTATGAAGGATGGAATAGTTATGGGGAAAAAGGATATGTCTAGAGTCCCGAACACGGCATCGCAGGAAATATTCTGAACTGCTGTGGCTCAATGACGCTGTTTTCCAAGTATCAAAAGTAGTGCAATCACTACTGCAGGACTATTGCTACGGGAATATGACCAAGATTTACAATTTTGTACGCTTATATGTTAGCCTACTCGTACGTGCCATAAACATTTTTCAGAGGTGCAAGAAAGATAGCATTGCTGTCAGACTGGTGAAAACGGCGAGTGCAGGAAAAACGTTGGTGTCGTATCGTGTCTGTTGTATGGTGTTTTGAAAGGTTTGCCTCAAGTTATATAGTGAAGTTATACTGTCTCGGAACTGTCTGATAGACTATAAACATTGTTCATTATTGTTGAATAGTTGATTTAATAATATTAATTTTATAGGGTTTTCCTTGAAAATGAAATAGTAGTTGTCATGATTTTTTATAAATATTTTTGTCAAAAAGATTTGATTTCAAAAACCTACTTAATTCGTCTCCACCACATCAATATGTATAATAATAAAAATAATATAATAAAATTTATTCACTTTCTTTTAAAAATATCTACAAGTTCATTCAAACAATAAATGGTGAATAAATTAAGAAATACTTACGAAGCAGATATCTGCTTGTGTCTAAGGAAAAATAATATTTTAAATATCGTAGTAATATCAATATAAGATAATTTTAAGAACAGATAAAAATACATATAGTTTGTACAAGAATCAATTACACTTAATTAAAATACATTTTGTGTGGTGCCTATACAATATAGTTGGTTACTTAACAATATCGATAAAATTCATGCAAAATATATAAACACACTAATAAAGGACATATAGATATAATAACAGTTAATTGAGATAGAAGACATTCAATTCGGGTTTTAATATAGTTAATAGCAAATTTGAGTATAAAAATTTAAATAACAGGAAACAATTCATTATTGTTGGGACATGTACATGGTTTAAGACATATAGGGTATAGATAGGTGGATCATATGATAATTTGAGTAATACAATTGGAGTATAAAAGCTGTGAAAATTAGAATTTAGTTCTCCAGTTTTTCATTTATTTCTGTACGGGATACAAGATTGACATATAATTTAAGATTTTTTTTTTTTAATTTTAGATTTACCTCACATCTGAGGTTTATAGGTAGTGAACTAAAAACTTTTGGGCCTAGGTATTGATAATTTTTTTGACCTACTGACTTTTGCATGACTGGTATTACTATATTCCTTTTATGACGGGTGCTATATTGATGGTCTGAGATGATCAGTTCATGCCTGTGCTTATATTGTTCTGTGGTTATGCTGATAAAGAACAGCTGCCTTGGGTCTAAAATCGCGGATTCTGCGTAAAGGAGTTCACTAGGGTAGGTATAATCTTTCTGCAGAATACATCTGAGAAAGCGTTTTTGCATAACCTCTAGAGAGCGCAGATGCGTTTTTGAGACTCCGCCCCAGCCAATTATGCCATAGTTTAGATGAGATTCAACTAAACTTTTGTATATGGTTATTTTTTGTTCGAGGTTAAGAATGCTGGTTATACTTTTGAATTTATATAGAATGCACCTCAGTTTTTTTACCAAGTGATGGATATGTTGGTCCCATCGAAGATGGCTGTCGAGAATTATACCTAGGTACTTAATTTTCCTGACAGTCCTGATATTAGTCGTATCGGAGAGAGCAATATCATATTCAGGCAGTGCTATATCATAGCTACTGAAAGGTAGGTAGAATGTTTTTTCAAAATTTATTGATAGTAGCCTGTAATCAAACCATTTCTTAACTTGTCCCAAATCCTGTTCTAGTTTCAGTTTCAAGTTAAACCAGTCATCATCTTTGCAGAACAAAACCGTGTCATCAGCATAGCTAATAATCTTGGAGTAAGTATGCAGAAGAAAAAGATTATTTAGATATAAATTGAAAAATACTGGTCCTAGTACTGTTCCCTGGGGCACACCACAAGATACAGTTTTTTCTTCACTCACTCCGTCACCTATTTTAACTATTTGTTTTCTATTCAACAAGTAGCTTGTAAAAAGATCGTGTGGTAGACCTCTTATTCCGATGTCTTCTAGGCAGTATAGCATGATCTACGGTGTCGAAAGCTTTTCTTAGATCTATAAACACAGCAATTGATGGTGTCGATTCATCCAGAGATTGGTATATATTTAGTTAGTATTTTAATTGGATCTTGCGTAGACATATCTTGCCTGAAACCATATTGTGAATCTGACATAAAGTGGTATTTTTCTAGATACCTATTCAATCTTCTTTGAATGACCTTTTCCAAAACTTTCGCTGGGCAAGTTATTAACGAAATAGGCCTATAGTAAGTAACATCACTCTTATTTCCATTTTTATAAACTGGTGTGACCACCGCCATTTTAAAAGATGAAGGAAAGTATCCCTCTTCCAATGATTTATTGACGATGAAGGTAAGTGGTTGTGCTACATATTCAGAAATAAGTTTGATGGTTTCTGCTTTTAGATTATCAATGCCGGGAGCCTTTTTGTTCTTCAGTTGAGAAATTATTTCTTTAATTTCATTCTCCGTTGCTGGTTGTAGGAATAATGAGTTACAGCGCTTTTTTATTTCTGTATATTGCAAATTTCTATTAATTTTTTTATACAAATTTTTTCCCACATTAACAAAGTACTCATTGAAGTTATTGGCTATTTCGACCGGATCGGTTATTGGTTCATTGTTTTTAGATATAATTGATTTAATAGGTGAAGGTTCCTCGTTGGTCAATACATCATTAATAGTTTTCCAGAGTTTTTTAGAATCATTCCGTACTTCTACAAGATGATCCCTGTAATATGCCGTTTTGGTGTCCCTAATGATTTTGTCAAGAGTTTTCTTATAATCGTGGTATTCATAATCTATAACAACAACCAAGTTTCATGATAGCTATTTATGATACATGTGGGAAAGTGTTTCAAACACCGTTTTTACAAGTGTATCATACAATATTTTTGTCACGGAAGTAGTTAATTTGAATGATTCAGGCGAAATGAGAAAAACTGGGTAAATATTAAAGTTATCGATGTCGGTTGTTATGATGTGTTCACAAACAGATATTGATCGTTTGTGGTAGGTACTTCAAATATCATAAAAAAACGAGATCAAAATAATGATTATCAACCAAAAAACCGTGTAAAATACATGCGAAGGTGGTTGCTTTGATTATTGAATATTTGGTTCCCACTTTTCGCACTACTATATCAGTGTACAAAACGTTCAGTAATGAGTACTTTAATTTTGAGCGAAACATAGCGGAGCGAGTGTTCAATAAATAAGTGTCTAGGTGGGTTTAAAAACGGGTTGTTTACCGTATTTTTTTCTACGAAGTCATCAAAACAAAACAATTATATATTTTGAAGTTGATTACTCTTCTGTCATCATGACGGTTTCAAATGACAAACCAAAACCTAGTCTGACAGGCGGTATAGTATATTGACTGCACAGCTTCAAGAATCAAATCGACCAAATTAACTTGGAAAATGCCATAAGCAATTTTAAGGTCAATCGTGGACCTGTTACGACGGAAAGGTGAGTTTGCACCTTCACGAACACGCAGTGACGATGGTATTTCTAAAGTCTCGAAGTCGTGGAATATCAAGCGGGCTTTAGCTTTAGCTCACTGATCTGCCGTTCAGTTGTGACGTAGTTGAGCTGATCTGTATCAAAGATAAGAGTTTCCCAGTACCCAAGGCCGGTTAGTGAAAATGGATATTTGATACATGCAATAAAATGAAAAAAAGGTTGTTAGACTGAGCCAGGAATCACACTGATTGACTGGGACCGACCGTTTGCGACCGTCCACCTACGACCAAAATTTCCAACACATATATTCTTATCGCACAACTCACACTGCATAATTGTCATTGACCGTCCTCGACCGTTTTTCAAAGACCATGTTCGAAATTGTAGTCTGCTGGAAATTTTGGTCGGTGTCACAGTATCCTGACGTAATGTCATTTTGACACACATTTATGATGAACTTTTGACTTCAACAAAACTGTAAATAGGTATATTTCCTACCGGAAAAATAAAATGTCTGTTAGGAATTGCAAAACTATTGAAATTATGAATTTAACTTATTTTCAATAAATGAACAGACAATTCATATAACCTTTCGAATGTCAAATTAATGTCAGATTCACAAAATTATTCTAGTGGTCGGTCGTGGATGGTCGAACAGTGTGACTTTGAAAGTTTTCATCGATCTACTTCTACTTTTGGTCGTAGGTGGACGGTCGCGGACGGTAAGTCCTGGTCAATCAGTGTGATTCCTCACTGAGGGATCGAAGTGAGCCGACCGTCCATCTTCGGATTACGGAGCCGCACATCAACACGCCGGGCTATGAGATCTCTTAGTAAATGTAGGTTGAAAATTTGTTTATACAGCGCGAGAGTCAGTAGAGTGCAAACGATTATGAGAACAATAATAATTATAGATGAGTTTTGAAGGTGTGATAATAATAGTGATGTTTAAAAAAATATGCAAAATGACGGGGTAACGAGGTTGTAATGTTTCAACGTGCGATTCCAATGGGGAACGAATATAGGGTGTTTCAATTTTCAACAATTGGGAGAAAAAACAACAGGGTATGTCAAAATACTCCATTTAAGAGGAAAAAAACATGGCGGATGGTTGTCAACGTGTTATACCAGGTGTACCAGATTTCATTTAAGAAAAAAAATCAACAGGGTGTCTCAAAATACATACAGGATGTTTCAAAATACATTATTCAAGAGAAAAATCGATAGGGTGTTTTGAAAATAGAGTATTTGGGAGGAAAAAACATGGCGGTTGCTTGTCAACGTGTTATACCGGGTGTACCAATACGTCATTTGAGAGAAAAAAAAAACATGGTGGCAGCTGTTGTTTGTCAACGTGTTATACCAGGTGTACCAATGTTAGGTGGAAAAAATAAATCAAAGAAAAATGCATCATTGGGGGTATGAGGATTCAAAAATTGTTGTTTTAAGCATACAGAGTGCTTCAAAAAACGTGCATCGGCGCGTTTGCCACCGTTTTTCGTTTTTTGATGACGTGTTTGTCAACGTTTATAGTTTTCGATGACACGTCTGCCACCGTTTTTCGTTTTCGATGACGTGTCTGTCAACGTTTTTCGTTTGCGATGACACGTTTGGTCAACATTTTCGTTTTCGATGACACGTTCGGACAACGTGTTTCGTTTTCGATGACGTGTTTGTCAGCGTTTTCACATCATGGGACGTCTCACAAAAACGCTTCATGAGGAATTCGAAACAACTACCCACCCATACAGAGAGATTGAATACTGACAGATTCATAGGTAGGCAGACTGACAGATATTCAGTTTGATTGAACCAGAACGAACTCACCTTGTTTATGTTATGTATTGTTTTAGAGTGAATACCTAAATCAACCATATAAAACGTCTATTTTAGTCGCATTTTTGCATGTTTTAACGTTTCAAATTTCATCTATTTTTTCGAACGCGAAAAACGCTTATTGCGACCGCATTTTCACATGTTTTAGCGTTCCAAATTTTAGCTGTTTTTTCGAACGCGAAAAAACGTGTATTTTGAGCAATTTTAAAATGTCTATCCTCCATAAGGAATACATGTGAACATACAGTTTTTATGATTTAATTTTAGGTCGTTTTTTAGAATGAGAAAAACGCAGTCGAGGGCGATCTTCTCCTGGACGATGGAGTGGACAACAGTTTTATGGTTCCAATCTTCCAAGCATTCCCACATAGTCCTCAAACGTAATCGCCGTTTTAACAACCGAAGTTTTAACTCCCTTTGCTTTCTTGGTGCTCCCCAAATTGCAATTTCATCTTCATCATATCCTCCATCAAGAATTTTCCTTTTTTTATGCATAATATCGACCTCAGTTGTGAGTACCTTCGTGGTATATAATTTAGATCAGAGACCGACAAAGTCCGTCTTAGGAACGCCATTATTTTCATCCATCATATTCAGCACTTTTTTGTTCACTGAGGGGATGCCATAGATATTATCAGCAGAATAGTCTGATGTATCAAATCGCTTCATTACCTCGTACGGGTCTTGATACAGTTCATAAATGAAAGAATCTTTATCAGTATATGCGGCAATACAACCAGGAAACGTATCAACCATATACCCATAGTGGAAATCGTATATGGTAGTCTTCGCCAAATCCAATATAGCATGTCCAACATAAATTGGTTTATTGAAGTAAATTTGCAGCTTGTTAAGCTCAACAGCTACCAAGTTTCCATGGAATATGGTGCAATTTTTGAATTCTGGTTTGGCTATGTAGGCTTCAGCACCATATCGTCCATTCCATTCGGTGAGGAGGCGGATGAGAACCCTTTTGTGGACGTTCTTCATAGTTGTACCAAAGACTGCGTTGTTCATCAACTTGTACAAGTTTTTTCGAATTCATTGGTCGCCTTCTTGCCCTCATCTGAGCGATCTCAGGGTGGAATGCCAAAAATCACTCAGTGTCATGAAAACACTAGCTGGAATAAAATGGGGCGCAGATCAAGAAGTCAAAGTCTAACGCTTTCCAGAAGTGCTTATGGATGCACAATCTACTCGTCTGCCAGGAGAAGCCGCCTGAAAACTCTAGATAGGATTCAGAACACCGCCCTACGACTGGCAACTGGTTCATCCAGAACAAGCCCGACATTGGCCTATGGCAATACGCATTAGAGAACAAAACCCAATTACACATCATTTTCCAGAATTTCTGCCAAGGACTTTATCGGACATAAAATCTTATGCAATAGAGAGGGAACAAAATAAGTTGGAGTTGAATACAGAACAGCTGATATTGGAATATAAGCAGAATATTGAAAAATTTGTAAATTTCACGTACAGAAACGGGAATACCCATGGGCACTCCACCCCGCTGCAAGCTATCCTTTACTGTGAATTCGCTATTGACAGTCAGCAATTTCTGATATGCTCCGACTCCCTGAGCTCCTTGAAAGCCATGCAAAATAAATTCACATTCGATCCTTCAGTCGCTAATATCATCACTGGACTCTCGACTCCATATTGCCAAACATGCAGTCAAAACTATAGCACATACATATACATTAGCTGTCTGCGTGTTAAGCTTATGCGCCTAAGGGGCATATGAGATACTAGGACTCTTTATGAGACTAGAACTATAAAAAATTAGGAAACAATTTTATTGTTTTTGTTGTGTAGGTAGCTGTGATTTCAAATCTTGATATTGTTTCCGATTCTGAACAACTTTTCTAAATGAATTTCTTTGATAATATCAAAAATAAGGGTAGATTACTCTTGAATAAAATTATTATTTTTTGTTCTCCCCTGTACACCGGTTAGAAATTCAAAATTTTTATAACTCAAATATAAGTTTTTCGTGAAGCACCAACTTTTATGAGGAATAAAATTTTCTGACAAGTGCATAATAAAAAAGTTTCCCATATGGTGCAAATTTTTGAAACTCACCACTCACACATATACCAATTCCAGTCGCATATCACTATTATTTTTGTACGGCATATAGGTTTTTTTTATTATTGCTATACTAACTAATAAATTATATTCATGCCGTAAAAAAACAAATGACCGTAAAATTACCCTTTCAAGAGGGAAATAAATTTTCAAGGGCGGTCACATGTTCCACGAAAAATGTACGGCTTAACGAAAAATGACATATTTTCATAAAATAGTATTGAGATCATTGAGTTTGGTGTTGTGGCAACTACACTAGTTAGGGTTAGGGGGTTAAGTGCGGAGCTTCCCAACCCTGTACCGGCAATATGTACGGCATTGCTAATAAATAAATTTATGTAGTAATACAAATTCAAAAATACAAATGCCGTACAGTAATGAATCACCTGAAGTCATAACAAAAAATTGAGGAAAATAAAAAAGTTTGCTGGCTCTCAGCACCGTTTTTTTTTGTACAGTATTAGGTCCTACTTGATTATTTTTCCGTGATCTTATCATTTTGAGAAATGCCGTGGATGGAAAGTTTCGTTGACCTGCGTACTCATCTGCACCGCTCACAACTGACGGCACAGTGTGGAAAGTAGTTGTTTCGTATGGCACTATAATTCTGAATATAATTCATGCTGGGTCAAATGACCCCTCTAAAACAGGCCTGGGCTTGTAGTCTAAGAGGGAGTCATCGTAGGAACGTTTCATGTAGTAACATATGGCAGCTGGAACGTGATGCTGAGGCTTCTTGGGATCTTCCACCGGTTTTAAAACACTCTCCAAGTCGGCATACACCATGAATGGGGCCTTTTCTTTATTCATGTAATTCTTGAATTTCAAGGTGACTATTGAGCTTTTGTTCAGAGCGAAAGTAGTGGAGACAATGATCGCAAAAGAATTTGCAACGTCTCTCTTTACTCAGCTGTGTTGAAAGGAGTCTCGGTATATGTTTAATACAAACAAAGTGATAATTTGCAGGAGCTTTATCCTCAACATATTTGTCTTCCACCATTAACAAATTGACATGTTTATCGACCTTATTCTTTGTAAAATATGTTGGGAGAGTTTTACTTTTTTGAAGGATATACACATTAATCGAAACATTATTTTGCTCTTCAAAGTTTAGAATCTGCTTCATAGTCATTGGCCATTGAATTCCTTTCAGCTTCAAGACTTCAGAGTAGTGGGGGTTTGATGAAGTTCTACCTATATTCATTTGCGCCGGATACAAAGCTAACGTTACTGCCCAAGCGAAGCAAGCTTGATCTTCATTCTTGACCTCAACGCAGGCATGTTTCTTCTTGATTTTTTCAGGCAACTCGATATAGGATGATCCAAGTTGAGTAGTAAACTTCTTGATGTTGACTCCTAAGTTAACTACCTTCTTCAACGCCCATCCTGAATTGCGTTCCTGAAACTCCTCAAGGTCTTTCATGATTGGAGCAATAACTTTACGCTGGAACCACTCATCCAAGTCAGTTTCACGGTATATTGACGAATTTGTAGTAGTGAAATACTTGTACTCCCGCAATATCTGCGCACCTTTCATCACATTCGCCACAAAAAATCATATTGGCTTTTACTGATCCATCCTTTGTGAGAGAATTTCGTATGTGGCGTTTAAAAAATGACTTGCAGTCAGCTAAGAATGCTCCAGGATCTTTATGCTTGAGGTTAGAGATGAATCCAGTATTTATACGAGAAATGAACGCTGAGTCGGAGTCATCCCAGTGCACATGTTTTCTTGCTCCTTCAGGTCTTGATGAATGCCCTGCCCCCTTCTTCTGCACCGCTTTCAAGTGTGCCCTCATAGTCTTGATATTTCTCAGACATGCCTCCAGATGTTGCTTCTCCCCCACAGTGGTATCATTCTTCATGGCATCCCTAATTCGACGCATCCCCTTCACACACTGCCGCAACCCTTCTCTGATTTTTAGGTCATCATTGGGGGTGATAACTTTCAGGATGGTGGCAAAATATTTAATCAATTCGACAAACATTGTGATTGCAAAAAAAAATTAGGTGTTAAACGTTAAACGTAAAGTAGACTGATGAAATTCAGCAAAGCTCCGCATAATGTAAACTTAGGTGGGACGGAAGACTGAACGCTTTAAAGAATGCATGTAAAATGTTGTATATCGTTTGACACATGAAATTGAAAAATGAAATTTTCTACAATCTATGTTTCAGACTGAACGTCTATTAAAAGGCTGGAGGTAAATATTAATGGTTTATTTCAGAAAGAAAATCTATCAGACGGAAAAAACTAATTGGTTTCAAAAGGCCTCCAGTTTATAAAAATGTGTGCTTCAATTAGCATGAGAACACATATAAAAGTGGTGCATTTGCCATATATCGTGATATTTGTAACATTTTTATTCATCGATTTGCATGAGAATGCATGTAAAATACTGCAAGTCGTGTGACACAAAAAATTGAGAAATTAAATTCTTGAAAAACTATGTTCCATACTGAACGTCTAATAAAAAAGGGGTGGGAGTGGAGAAAATCTGTCAGACGGAAAAATATTTAAAATTAATATTATTTGGAAGTTTCATTCATCATTTAACGGTCACTCTGAGCAGTCTCATTAGCAAACAAGCGATAATATGTCTAATCCCATGTTCCATCAAGTTCACTTCAACTTGATTAAATCATGTATTGAAGAAACATTTATTAAAAACAATTATCGTGGAGCATGTCTGCCGGCAAGTTTAATTTTCTATGAGTTAGCCAAGAAGTATGGAATGACAGCAAAGTTATGTGTCGGAACGAAGTTTTACCCAAATGGAGTAACAATTACGCCGCATTTCTGGATTGAACATAATCAAATAGTGTATGATCCTACTGATGCTATCACTAAATTTTATTTTTCTCATGAATATGACTTAACGTTGAAGAAGGGAATGTTTATGCGTCATATTGCTGAAGATACCAAAATGCTCGAAATGTATGGTAATGTTAAACAAACCAAGTCCACAGCAAAGTACTTTGATGGAGCTCCAAAAAGTTTATTGAAAATACGTAAAAATATTTATAATATTGTAGCTACAATACTTGACAACGAGAAAAATTAATATTGCAAGTGATTGGTAGAAGGGTGCAAGACTAAACATCTAAAGGGGAGTGGGTTAAGATGGTTTATCCAGTGGAGGAAATCCTAAACACACAATTCAACCCCGACACTGAAAATGGAAGGAGTGAGGTTATTTTATGGTGCTCAAGCTGCTAAGAAAATTAAGCAGTAGATTATTGATAGTGATTTCATAGAACAGTGGTATTATGATAGAAAAATCAGCTGTTATATCATCTACATCGATAATAAACCAACAGCATTCGCGTTGCTCTCAACCATGGATTTTGACCCTTTGAGGAAACATTCAAAGCCGAAAACCCTCAATTATATTCATACATTACTGGAATTTCGTAGAAAAGGATATGCAGCTGAACTCATCGCTCACATTAAGAGTCACGAAGAATTCACAGCTTCTTGCAGCAATGAAGAATACGAACGATTATTCAAAAAATGTGGTTGTAATTATTGTGGTGAAATATGTCCAATGTTTAGATATCCATAATGAAATGATAAAAAAATTTAAGTCTTTCAATAACGTGTGGCGCTTTGGTGAGTGGGAAGGTTCTCATTAGACCTGTCCCGTGATCCTGAGCATAGGATTAGTTTCACATATTCTCAAGAGACTGTGTCTTAAGCCTAGTTTTGTGCACATCGGGTTGAAGTTCTCATCAGACTTTTCTCCCGGTTTCTTATATTTCCTTGGGTTAAGATTAACAGAACTATAAATAGATTTACAGATCAATTTTTGAAAATTTCTTAAAACAATTTTCTGGTATAGGTTCATCATTTTGGTTACCCTCTTAGCTGCTTTTGAGATTGGAAAAGTTCTCATCAGACTTATCTCACGATCTTAAGTTCCAATCAGGTTTCCCAGGTTGCTGAATCAATAATCATGTTTGTTTCTTTGGTAAACTTAGGGCTGACGTTTTAAAGTTTACAAGTTCTCATTAGACTAAACAATTTTTGTAACTTTGGTTCTGTCACCTTGAAACATTTTCATGATTAAATCACAAAATTTGACTAATTTGTCATTTATCAATTTTCAAAACAAAACCTCAGCAGACATGTGTTACTCTGCCTGTTGAGACGTTCTCAAAATTTGACCAATTTGTCATTTATCAATTTTCAAAACAAAGCTTCAGCAGACATGGGTTACTCTGCCTGTTGAAACTTTCTCAAAATCTGACTGATTTGTCATTTATCAATTTTCATAACACAGATCATTATTTCTATAGGTATTGTTCTATGCCATACTTCATTGTCATTGTCAACTTTTGACACAATGTCAATCTTCATTTATTTAGTTAGACATTAGACTAAGCTTCAGCAGACATGTGTTACTCTGTCTGTTGAAACTTTATCTAAGTAATCCTGGAATAAGGATTTTTTGAAATGTTATTCATATGATGTCTGTTTTTAAAAATTTACATGGTCCTCTGGACACATGATATTTCTATGGTCTGGCTCTTGTACACCTGACGAGTAAGTAATTTTTCAAATTTTTCAAAATTCTCATTATTAAAATTTCCCAAATTCTATTTCATGTCACTCACTTACAGGTACGCACTGATGATGACTTTATAGTCGAAAGCGCTTTGCTATTATTTTATAAATAAATTTCTGCACGAAATACAAACCTTTTCTTCATCCAATTACTTAAACAACAGCCAAACATTACAATTGTGTTCGTAAACGGGACACATAATTTTCGAGCAACCTGTATGGGTGAACACCAATGCGGCAACACTCTTGATGGACCAGGAAGAATGTTGGGACACTCTTACTTTCCTTCAAAAGACTCGACATGTGTTGAAATTCATGTGGATGATGACGAAGAATAGTATTTGGGCGATGACAAAAACCCCCAAATGGCGCATACAATTTGTTGATGACTCTTGTACACGAAATCGGACATGCTTTAGGTTTGGGGCATTCAGATGCCGAATCAGCAATTATGAATAGATTTTATCAACAAACAATAATACCTCTCCAACAAGATTATTTGAATGGAATTGAAACTCTCTATGGACGTAAACGAAAATTCGCGCGTATACCAAAACCCGCTCAAACCACCCCTCGTACGACGACGACGATGAATAGCGCTGCAACTATAGACAAAGCGACCATCATCATATGTCAGATGAACAACCTCCCGATGTTCTTAGCATTCACACCCGTTTTCCCAAATTATCGTCTCTACATCATAAATGAAGATGTGATATGAAAGTTGGATATACACAATGATAAAACATTACCATAACCAGAAAAACTTGGAAATTATTTACCCTTAGAAATTGGTAGCGTGAATCATATTTTTCAAAGTTATCCTGGACAAGTATTTGCCGAGTAGTAATAAATTTTAATCGGGGTTGGTTTCCGAACTTACGAATCGATCAAGATGTAGATATTCAAATACCGGGAAGTGCACGAATACATGCTTTTTTCCAAACATTTGTCGGTACAACTTATCTATTTGATGATAATTCCTCATTTATCGAATTTAGTGAAAGTAGCCAAGTTACTAATAGAGGTCGCATCAGAGATGTTTCCTGATATTCCTGGCGATGTTACGGAAGCGTTTAGGTATTTCGATGAACATATGTACTTTTTCCGCGGGAAGACATATTTCAAATATAATGAATTCCAAAGAAAACTTGTTCAAGTTGGTGATTTCACCTGGAATATGTTTGGAGTGCCATGTCCCAATGAAGACTTACTATCCCAATTGAAAACTGTACTTTCGAAAGTGATTTCCATCTATGAATAAATGTTTTGGAAAAATGCTCGTTTTATTTACGCTAATGTATGTTATGCAGTTGATAGCTGGCCTGCATCCATAATATTAACAAAAACCATCTTAATCGCATGTATCAAATTTTTGAATAATGGTATTGAATGTTGACCTAAAATGACCTCCTAAACTACCTGATTTGAATCACATAGAAATTATTATATCATATTTGTTGAGTGAGTGGCATTACTATGTAATCTTATATTATGCTAGTGGATGTTTGCCTAAAATGACCTCCCAAACAGCCAGAGTATTGAATCTGAAAATGTTCTCCTTAACTAGCAGATTTGAATCACATAGAAATTATTAAACTAGTATACTTGTTGAATGAGATATGATTTATCTTCTTAGATGGGTAATGAAACAAAAAAACTTATATTACAATCAACCTACCTAATCCTAAATTTGGCGCCATTCCTTGGTCGATAGTCAAAAATCATTCTAATCAACCCAAATAATATCCTAGCCTCATATACGTATGCAGATGCATCGAATGTATATTCACATCAAGCAAGTAGTTGAAGTCTCATACAAAAAAACGCTGAATGCAATTGGGGAAAATTTCCTGTACAAAACTGAAAACCTTATAATAATAGCTGTATCATATGTGTTGAACCCATTTCTACATTACGAATTCAATTATTATATATTCACTCTGTATACGTTGATACGTTGATTCGTTGATACGTTGATAACAATTCATGTTACGCCGCAACTTCCGTTTATACCTCTTGTTAACTGAAAATATAATCATATTTTCAGTTTCATACTAGCTTCGATAAAAAAAATTTATATGTTGAATATTTAAAGTGTTGTGCATACCTGGTTTGACTATGGAAAATTTTGTGTCAATTCTGGCATTGTTATTCAAATGATGAAAACACGTGAGTTCACAAAATTACTGTTATAATTAAACAGAATTTTTTTTCCATCAGATGAGAAAATCATCCCGTCTTTATTTGTGGAAATGAAGACCAAGTTGATTGGTAAGAAATGCTTTAAATATCACATTCTTTCATTAAAAAATATAAAAGACTTAAGTTTATTATCAAAAAAAATTTGGCGAAAAATTAGACTATCTTCCAAAAAAATAATTGAAAAAATCATAACGGCGTTATTTGTGGAAATGAAGAGCAAGTTGGTTGGTAAAAAATGCTATAAATATTACATTCTTTCATTAAGAAATATGAAACACACTGAGTTAGTATCAAAAAAAAAATTTGGCGAGAAATTAGACTGTCTCGAAAAATAATTGAAAAAATGATTACAGCGTTATTTGTGGAAATGAAGATCAAGTTGATTTGTTAAAAAAGGCTTTAAATATCACATTCTTCCATTGGAAAATATAGAACACATTGAGTTATTATCAAAAAAAATATGTGCGATATTTTTGTTTATCGGACGCCATAAGCTATAAAAAAATTTTTCATTGGTATTTACGTATTTTGATTTACTGAAAAAAATCCAGATGAAATTTTTGGTGGTCTCAAGTAATTTCGGAGATACGGCATATTTTTGCATTTTGATTGGTATTTTTGTTTTTCGGGCGCCACAAGTTATCAAAAAAATGTTTCTGTTACTCACGTATTTTGGTATTTTGAATAAAAAATCTAAATGAAATTTTCGGTGGTCTCAAGTAATTTCAAAGATACGGCATATTTTTGGATTTTGATTGGTATTTTTGTTTATCGGGCACCACAAGCTATAAAAAATTTTTTTGGTGCTAACGTATTTTAGTCTTCTGAACAAAAAAATCTAAATGAAATTTTCGGCGATCTCAAGTAATTTCAAAGATAAGGCATATGTCTGGATTTTGACTAGCATTTTCTAGAGACGTTCCTACCGCACGTTCAGCGAAAACGAAACGAAAACAGTCGGGCGGAAGACTGAACGGATCAATGGGTATCGCACGTTAAAAAATAACACCCCATCATGATACGGTTTATGAGACACCCTGTAATTCAATTTCTATGCTATACCTACGTAAGGTTAGTTCATTCTGGTTCGATCAAACTGAATATCTGTCAGTCTGCCTACCTATCAATCTGTCAGTATTCAATCTTTCTGTATGGGTGAGTAGTTGTTTCGAATTCCTCATGAAGCGTTTTTGTGAGACATCCCATGATGTAAAAACGCTGACAAACACGTCATCGAAAATGAAAAACGGTGGCAGATGTGTCATCGAAAACGAAAAACGTTGACAAACACGTCATCGAAAAACGAAAAACGATGGCAAACGCGCCGATGCTCGTTTTTTGAAACACCCTGTAAACGTAAAACAACAACTTTTGAATCCTCATACCCCCAATGATGTATTTTTATTTGATTCATTTTTCCCGCCTAACACTGGTACACCTGGTATAACACGTTGACAAACAACAGCTGCCACCATGTTTTTTTTCTCTTAAATGACGTATTGGTACACCCGGTATAACACGTTGACAAGCAACTGCCATGTTTTTTCCTCTTAAATACTCTATTTTCAAAACACCCCATCGATTTTTCTCTTAAATAATGTATTTTGAAACATCCTGTATGTATTTTGAGACACCCTGTTGTTTTTTTTTAATGATATGTTGGTACACCTGGTATAACACGTTGACAACCAACCGCCATGTTTTTTTCTCTTAAATGGCATATTTTGACACACCCTGTTGTTTTTTGAAAATTGAAATACCCTATATTTGTTCCTCACTGGAATCGCACTTTGGAACAACCTCGTTACCCCGTCATTTCTCATATTTTTTAAACATCATTATTATTATCACACCTTCAAGACTCATCTGTAATTATTATTGTTCTCATAATCGTTTGCACTCTACTGACTCTCGCGCAGTATAAACAACATTTCAACCTACATTTACTAAGAGGTCTCATAGCCCGGCGTGTTGATGTGCGGCTCCGTAATCCGAAGATGGACGGTCGGCACTTCGATCCCTCAGTCTAACAACCTTTTTTCATTTTATTGCATATATCAAATATCCATTTTCACTAACTGGCGTTGGGTACTGGGAAACCCATCTTTGATCGGATCAGCTCGACTACGTCACAACTGAACGACAGACCAGCGAGCTGAAGCTAAAGCCCGGTTGATATTTCACGACTTCGAGACTTCAGAAATACCATCGTCACTGCGTGTTCATGAAGGTGCGAACTCACCTTTTGGTCGTAAAAGGTCCACGATTGACCTTAAAATTGCTTATGGCATTTTCCATGTTAATTTGGTCGATTTCATTCTTGAAGCTGTGCAGCCAAAATACTTGGTATCATAACCGTAGTGATGTAATGGAATGATATAGTTACCATGGTAACGTTTTGAAAATTTTGCTCTTCACACGGGTTGTGAATCTGTGATGAATCGATCATTGAATAAGGTAACATATCCGTACGCTAAATGTCATTTTAGTTATATCAGTAGAATAAATGATATATGCACTCATTTTTATATTTTTCCAATAGAAGTCGATGTCCAAACACTTCAACAGGAATAATTCTATCAAATTCTGAAATAAATTATGGTTTTGAATAATGGAGGCGTGTGTCAACCACGTGTAAATAAGGGACAAATAGACGAAACTTGCAATATCTCTGTTTCTAATTACAGAATAGTACCAGTCACTATAAAAATGAAGTTTCCTTGACATTATTGCAATCTCTCTCTGTTATCTTATTACATGTTTGTCTCGTCGCTCAAAGGGTGCAATAATGGGTCAGAATTTTCATTTCATAATAATGGTTCTCGGTCGGTTTTGCAACTATTTTTGGAGACTACCGAACGGCCTTCGAGATCTTAGTCACATTTTCGCAGCCGGGATTATAGACATTTTCCCATAATTACTCCATCCTTGTTCTTACTCTGTCCTCAATTGTCTCTTTCTCATGCCCAGTCCAATGGGTGGAAGTCTGTTTATTCTTTGTCAGTATTACATTCCAATTGTCTCATGTAAAAGATTAGTGAGCTATGACCATAAATGACCCAAATAATATAAGATACTAGTATATTAATAATATTAATAATAATATTTATTCACAAAAACTATAGAATTATACAAAATTTACAGAATTACACAAAGCCGAATGGCTGTCCGTGGTTGAAGTGGTAGCAGACGCTACCCTATAATATGAATGAATTATTTAAGGCTATAAATAGTAGTGTATATCAATAGTATATGAAATATGATTTAAATATGGTAAAATTCTCTAGAAATGATAAATGGATAACGAACATACAATATGAACTATAAACTAAATACTAATATAAACTATAAAGAAGATACTGATGGAGAATAATAATGAAAATAATAATGAATGTAATAATATTCAACTGAGGAAGTGAGATATTGAATTACTGCCATTAGTGAACAAAAAAATTTGACTGCTCTTTTGAAATGGTACAATGAATTTGTTGTTGCAATGGTTTCTTGGTTGAAATTGTAGAATCGAGGGCCCAAATACATAAAACATTTTTGTCCAATAGTTTTTTGAGTATTGGGAATTTGAAGTTTAGTTTGAAGTTTTTTTTGACTTGAAAGTGTATATTAGTGTTTTCAGAAAAAATGTTTGACGGAGGTCCAACACAGATATATCCCGGAAGATTTGTTCAGTAGGATAAGTTTTTTCTTTTTTAAGTATTATTTTCAAAAAGTATTTCTGAAGTATTTGCAGTTTTTCAAGGCATATATATGTTGTTCCTCTGCATGCAAGTATTCCGTACGATAATCGAGACTCAATGAGCGCATAGTACAACATTTTGAGGTGGGCTAAAATTTTAGTTAAATATTTGAAACGTCCTAACCGAGATCTAAGAGTTTTGGCGACATTTTCTATATGATAATTCCACCTCAAGTGACAGTCAAGGGTTATACCGAGGTATTTAATATAATTCGTGAATTTTATTTTAATAAAATTACTAACATCATTATTTGGAATTTTTAGTTCACGGTAATTCGGAAGAATATTTTTGTAGCTACAGATAGGAAGAAACATGGTATTTTCGAAGTTTATCGTTAGTAGATTGAAGTTGAACCACTCTATGATATTTACCATGTAAATTTCAATTTTCTGCTTTAGTTCACTCCATGTTTCCGCAGTGTAGAACAAAACAGTGTCACCCGCGAAACTATAAATCACTCCAGTTGTACTTATCTTGAATGAGTTATTCATATAAATAATGAAGAGTAACGTCCCCAAAACTGTGCATTGGGGTACACTACATTTAACGACTTTCTCAGAGCTTACATACTTGTCAATTTTCACACGCTGTGTACGATTGTGAAGATAGGAATGAAATAATTTTAAGGTCGTTCCTCGTATTCCTGAGTCCTCCAACATGTTCAATAACTGTTTATGATCAACCGTATCAAAAGCCTTGGCAAGATCCAGGAAAACGCCAATTGCTGGTTTTGAAGTTTTGATGGCACTATACAATTTAGTGATCAATGCAGATATAGCATCCTCAGTCGATTTTCCTGTTTGAAAGCCAAATTGTTGAGGTGATAGCATATTATTAGTGTTTAGGAAGGACTCAAGTCTAATCTTAATCACTTTTTCGAACAATTTGGAAAAATTAGTAATCAAGGATATAGGTCTATAGTTGGAAGGTACACTTTTATCCCCTTTTTTGTAAATAGGCTTTATGATACTTTCTTTGAATTGATTCGAAAATATGCCTTCAGACATTAGTTTCACAACGGCGCTGCTATCTCTTCACAAATCTCCTTCAATGTTTCGCTCATAATTTCATCTATTCCCGGAGCCTTGTTATTTTTAAGTGATTAAATTAGCTGAATGATTTCATTTTTATCAGTGGGATTTAGAAATAATATAGTCTTATCATTGAGGAAGGTTTTGCTGGGACTAGCAGTAGGTTTTTGAATTTTTTTTGCCAGATCAGGACCTACATTTGAAAAGTGTTCAATGTTTCAGCAAATTTCTAATTTTACATCCGATTCGCTACCGTTCATCAATCTGATTTCTTTTTGACATGATTTTTTGGGTTTATGACCTTCCACAATCTGAAAATGAAAAAAATTTTGAATCCAAAGAAATCTGTACAAGTGTAGAAGGGCAAATTAATTAATTTGCCCGATAAGTTACTGCGTTCACAAGGCTGCTGTCTTGAAAGAAATTAATTTTTGTCAGTAACGTACCCTACACTGAATTTGCCTATCTGAAAAAATGAGATCGAATTAACAAAGAATACTTCTCTTTTTTTGAAAACTGTTGACGTTTCGGAGGCTGTATCTGCCTCCGTTATCAAAACTTCTTGGAAAGACGCTGAAGAAACTGAATTTGAATTGCGATTTTGGTAATAAGACCTTTCTTTGTGAAGTACCACAATTGGTAATTGAATTGATAGTTTTCCAAAGTTGTTTAGAGTTGTTTTTATTTCTTTCAATTTGTTGTTTATGAAACATTAGCTTCGTTTGGTTTATCAATCTATGTAGTATATTTCTGTAATTTATGAACTTTTGCTTATGGAATTCGTTTCCTTGATTATTCTGATATTTTCTACATAACCTGTCTCTTTCTATGATTGACTTCATTAAACCATTAGTATCCATTCTGTTTTCTTTAACATTTTTTTCTTCTGTTTTATAGCTACTATATGTTGTTGATTAATAGTGTCAGTAAAATACGATGCTGATTTCTGTGCATTACATATCCGGTGAAAAAATTACCAGTCAAATTCTTTCAGATCAGCTTTAAGGTTTTTGAAGTTAATGGTTTTTATAGTTTAGATGTTGGTAATATCTCATTTTTCATGAATACATTCCAGTTGAAAATGGTTGCCCTATGATCGGTTACTAAATAATAATAATAATAATAATAATAATAATAATAATAATAATAATAATAATAATAATAGTTTATTTCTGTACAATACAGTACTACATAATAATTTTCACAATAATAGTCAAAAATTAACGTGCAAAAACAAACGAACACCCACAAAAGTTTCCTTGCTCGTGGGTCTCATTGTTCCTATGCAATTAAGTCTAACCCTAATTAATAATTCATGGAGTCTAACAGTAAAAACATCAAAAAAGTTTACGATGTAACAATAACAAACCAATATTTAGAAAAAGGGAAAAAACATTTAAACAGGAGATTCAAGTTTAAAATAATAAATTAAATTTAAGAATGTGTGTCAGTAAAAATATCAAAATAAGTATACATATCATCAATAATATTTAAATATAAAAACTGTTGAAAATAAAAGTATTAAAATTTATATTTTGGAACCATTTTGTAAAATTATGAAAATATATATATATATTTTTTTAATATTAATAAAAACATCAAAATAATTATTTCATATCACATTGGCAAGAACAGAGAAAAATATAAAGTTTATGTAATAAAATTTATAAGATCATGAATGCCAGTTCTTGAATAATTTAGCAGCCATTTGGTGAGCCCAACCTTGAACTGTTTAAAGGTGTGCTTTTCTTTGAGTTCAGATGGGATATGATTCAGTACACGCGGAGTAATGAATGTAAAACAACGCTGACCAATAACTTTATGTTTTCTGGGAACAACTGCTTGTTCTCTATAGCGAGTATAGAAGCCATGATTTCTTTGTTGAATTGTTTCTTTGTTTTTGTACCACTTAAGTGCTATTTGTTTGTAAAATAATTGTCTAGCGTCGAGGATTCTACTTTCTTGAAATAAGAGATCAGAGGAATACAAAAAAGGTTTGTCGAAAATAATTTTTATAATCCATTTTTGAGTTATTTCTAAGGTATCTAAGTGACTTTTTAGAATTCCACCCCAAGCAATTATTCCGTAATTTAAATGCGGTTCTACTAAAGCTGTGTATAGCATTTTCAGTTTATTTATAGTAAGTAGTTTTTTGTAGGTCTTAAATTTAAATATTAAGAATCGGAGTTTTTTGTTCAATAATTTTATATGTTCATCCCACTTTAAATGTGAATCTAAGATCACTCCAAGGTATTTCGTCGATGAAGTTATTTTTATTTCTTGACTTCCAACATTAAGTTTATTGAAGTTTGGCAATGTTGATTTATCACATGTAAAGGGCATAAAGACTGTTTTATACCAATTTATGGATAGTTTTTTGAAAGCAAAAAATTCCGAAAATTTATTGAAATCTTTCTCAGCGTTCTTCTTGAGACTAGTCCAAATATTCCCTTTGAAAATCACTCCCATATCATCGGCAAAACCAACTGATTCCCCACAAATTGGAATATCAAAAATACTGTTTATATAGATGGTGAAAAGTAAAGGACCAAGAACTGTTCCTTGCGGAACGCCGCATAAAACTCTTCTGAAACTACTTAAATTACCATCTACCTCAACACATTGTTCTCTTTCAGTGAAGTAACTCTCCATCAGTTTAAAACTTAATCTTTGAATCCCAAACAGTCTAGAATTTTAAGCATTCCTGAGTGATCAACAGTATCAAATGCTTTGGCAAGGTCGACGAAAATGCATATAGCGGGTTTACTTTTATTTATTGCCTCATATATGTTTTCAGTTAGAAAAGCCAGTGCATCCTGCGTCGACTTCCCCTCTTGAAATTCATACTGTCTATCACTTATTATTTCATGCGCGGAAAGATATTGGACAATGCGCTTTTTAAGTAATTTTTCTAGAAGCTTTGAAATACAGGAAAGAATTAATATGGGTCAATAGTTATTTACAATTTGTTTGTCCCCTGATTTAAATAATAGTTTTATTTTTGCTATTTTCGAGGACTTCGGAAATACTTAATACAAATACAAAAGAGACTTGCAAGCCATCCAGTCCAGGGGCTTGTTTGGCTTCAATTCTTTTATGAGCTGTAAAATTTCTTGGGTAGTAGTTAGTGAAAATTTTATTGTGTCGTTTAAAACTTTATTTTTTACATTACACTTTGTGGATTTGATTTTGGATGCTAAGTTCACACCGATGTTACTGAAAAAACAATTAAAATGTTTTGCAATACCTTCTTTTTTAGGTATTAATTCATCTTGTTCATTCATTAACGTTTTTATTTCAGTATCTTTTGTTTTGTTTTCCATTTTGTTAAGTGTATTCCATAATGTTTTTGAACAGTTTATATTTTTTTCTATCAAATTTTTAAAATAGTTCAATTTAGTTTGTTTCATTAGCCTGTGGAGTAAGTTTCTATATGTTTTGAATTCTATCGATAGTTCTATATTATTTGGATCTTTTTTAAATTTTGCGTACAGACTAAAGTATCATAGACATAGCTAGTACAATTATCTATCACATTCCCTGTATTAAGTTTCACAAAACAATGATCTAAGCATGTCGAAGAGGTACCCTGAATACGAGTGTAAGTGTTAATGACAGATGTAAAATTGAACTCACTTATAACATTTAGATACTCATTAACAATCCCTGTTTTTGAGAGGAGATTTATATTAAAGTCCCCTACAATAATGTGAATATCGCTCTTATCAGTATTTCCTTCTAGAAAATTGTGTAAATCATCAATTACGTAATCATTCTCATTGATAGAGGGAGATCTATAAAGCGCAGTTATTTTAATTTTTTTATGATCCTTGTTCATTGTATATATAGTAATCCAGTACTATTGAGTTTTGGGACGAGGATCGATTGTAGCACCACCAAACTTGGTATGCTGGTAGTTGAAACCATGATGAACACGGAAAAAAATTGTTTACCAAAATTCCAGGGGTGGAACTTTTTTTTTCGTTTAAAAATAAATAAATAGATTTTGGCTGTAATCATGGAAAAAATATGATTTATCGAAAAAACAACTCAACGAGGTGAAAAACAATTCAATTTTCAACAAAAATTGTTCATAGTAATTTCTTATGAAATGCGCTCGTTTTTTCAGAAAACGGGATTGAACGCCGACATCAACTTTCAGGTTCCAAGCCGTTTGGGACATATGTTTATATGAACTATTCGTCCTGAAAACTTTCAAAGAATCACCTCTCGAAGTTTGTCAACGTACTTAATTAACACCCTGTATATGGAAACAGTAGCATATACTTCTTTCTTTCAATTCAGGAAATATTTTACCGATTTACACTCGTGTATCAAAATTAACGTGAAAATTCCACACCTAACATTTTAGACCAATCAAAAGCCTGTATTTTTCATCGTTACCATAACAACGGATAAAATTTCCGGAAATTTTGCTCCTTCTATATATAACGTGCATCAAATTACACTGGATATTTTTTGACGTTTATATTTAACTTCAGATTTCATTGATTGTTTTCTTTTTTAGTTTTAACTCCTCTTGCAACAATGGTATGTCGAACAATATTTACCTGAACTTTCTACACTATTTCAGTTTTTGGTCAGAGTTTCTTCAATATCTCATTCTCAAATTTTGTATCCACCTATTGTGGCTCAGCTGGTGAGGGCGCGCTCTAGAAAATTGAATGGTGGTAATAAGAAATGAGTTCGAATCCCACTGCAGGATTTTTTTTTTATATTATTTTCCCCCTCAAACGTTTAGTTAGTCATGTATAATTGTTATTCTACTAAGCTATATAAGTATAGCTTTTAAATTAACATACAAAGTCTATTTAAATTTCAAAACTATCAAAAACCGTCATTATCCTAGTATTTTTTTTAATGTATTGGTATGGAATTTTCTGACCGAATACCACTCTAGCTTCAATTGAAAATAGATTTTTTGTTCGAACTGAATATTATACTAGAAAATTCAACACATTTCCTTGTTTAGCCAATCAAAAAATTCGTTCTTGTTTAGATGCCCTAGGCGAAAATAATAAGTGGGAATTTCCCTGTCAAATATTTGATAGGTGATAGTTGATATTTAGCTTTCATGGACTGGAATATTATTTTTCATATGAAAGGAGATGATATTTCATTTTATGTATAAACTAGATATTTCGAACGTGTCTGAAAATATTTTCACCACGATAATCCAATGCCAATTCTGAAATCAAATTTCAGAAAAATTTCAATACACCAGTTGTCTCGAATGTTATTTAGAAGTCACGTTGGCGGGGTGGTAGGATTTTCGCCATATAATTACGAGGTCACTGGTTCAAACTCCAGTAGAAGAAGCAAAAATGTTTTTACTTTTTTTTTTGTTAAAAATTTTAAAAAATTAAATGAAAATTTTGTTAAGTGAGTTTTACATATCAATACTATTATGCATCTTTTTTGTAGTATGTATATTAATAGTTCAGGTGAACCCATGGTTATTAATTTCTTATGAATTGTTGAATATATTTTGGTGTGAAATTTTCTTACAGAATCCCCCACGTGCATGAATTAATTATCTGAAATTTATGTATTTTTAAGAAAATTCATGAATTCGAAAATTTTCCAGCAATAATTCAAGCTCAAGGGAAATTACAAGTGAAAATTCGTGTTTTTCAAAAAAATTTCCAGTGATAGTTGAAGCTCTAGTGGTATTAAGAGTCATAATTTTGATGCACTTGTGTAATTATTTCCGAAAATGTCATTGAGAAAAATTGCGTTTTGAAAATTAAAATAACTTTCACATTCATTCATTTCAGAGTGAAAGCCGATTTGAAGTCAACCGTCGAATCAGCACTCAAAGCGCAGGATTTCCAAGTTTGCCTCACCATAATCGAAGCAAGACAACTCACAGGTCTGAACATGGATCCCGTGGTGTGCATACAAGTCGGAGACCAGAAAAAGTTTACAAGCGTCAAAGAAAGTACCAATTGTCCGTATTATAATGAGGTAAATAATTTCATAGATATTTCTGAAATACACTCATCATGACACACTAATGGGTGGATTTCTTATGAAAAATTAGATCTTTATTGGTTTTCTATTATCTGTAACTAAATTCATTAATTAGTACATGAGATATCAGAAGGAAAATTTCAAAGGATCTGTATTAGAATTTTAGTTGTTTATGCACAATAGCACAAGAGGGTAAGTATTCAACGTCATTTCAACTAAATCTATGTGCCAACAAACCAACAAAGTCAACAAAGTTTCATTCTCGTGAATTCTTCAATATTTGTACCTAATGACTAATGAACATGGAATCTTTCAGAGTAATATTTGTGTTATACCTAATAGGTAGCAAAATATATTCTCCATTGTTGTTCGAGTTCGTAGTTATCGTGGTCTTACCCTTTCAAAGGGACGAAACTGTGTACCATTAAGTCACACCGTTTTGATTGGTTAATAAAGCGTTAGTAGAATTTTCGGAGGTAAAGACATAAAAGATCATATTTTTATCGATAAATACATCTTTAATCGGATGAAATTTTTATTGTCATGACAAAATATCGAGAATCAAAGGAGTGAAAATATGATCTCGAATATATTTTCGGGAGATTAATACACAACTACTTAATACAGACAACGTATTTCGAAATTAGGAAAGCTAGGTAGGTTTTTATCACTTATAGTTGCACAAGTGGTTTGTATTTTATCGGGTAAATTTGGGTTGTTTAATGAGCAACTGTTTTCTAGCAATTCGACGTTTTTAGGTTGACAGTTATTCGAGTCAAATTGTTAAAGGAAACAGTTTAGAATTTGAACAACACAAATTTACCCGATATCAATACAGTAGTAGTAGTAGTGATCCTGGGGAGGCCGCTGCCGCAGCCAGGCAAGTAGGCCGCAATGGGCCCTTTTTGCCATCCCCCGCTCTCCACATAACTACATTGCCTCTTCTAGTCTTCCTTTCCGAACCTTCGTGACCTTCTAGTGAAGGTCAGTATGTCCGTCCACTCTAGTTCGATAAGTTGCTCTTGTTGGAGTTTTTCGACTCCGAAGATTTTGAATCTTAGCCTCCCGTACGCCTCACACTCGCCAAGGAAGTGAGACGAAGTTTTTTCGCCTTCTTCGCACATATATCAATACAAACCTCGAGTGTAATTTGGCAGGACAATTCAATGAATAAGAAATTCAGAAACATATCAATGTCAAACTATTCATTTTGGCAATCAACACCGCGATAATTGATAAACAAATTAATAAGTGACAAAACCACTAAGGGTCATGTAGCTCAGTGGTTGAGACTTTTCCTTTCGAAACCATTAACTGCTGGTCGGCTAGGTTCGAATCCGTAGCGACTACAGATTTTTATCTGGTGGCCCGAGAAAGTGCTAGGAATCGCACGTTAAAAGGTAAGACCTCGTTAATTCTTGGTTAGCACAAGTTTCGACTTTTGAGGGCTGCCGTTCGTAAGGGGACGACAGCTGGTTAACGGAAAAAACAATTTTAACTATTTTTTAATTTTTTTTAACTTTTTTATTTAAATTTGTTGGGGGTAATACCACAAGAGCTCAGATTTAGCCGAATATTTTTTGTGGTTGTTTTCGAATATTTACTTTCATTGGCAATTTAACGAGAGCTGTTCTGACAAAATCACGAGAGCGTAGCTCGAGTGATTTGTCACATCTTTGAATGAGTCAAACACAATCTTATAATCCATATAATATTTTTTTTGCACGATTTTGGCTACAGTATTCCACATTGTTTCAACTACGTACTCCTTGTAGTCATTTCCATCTGATTTCTTCATATTATACGCCCAATCTGCCAATATGCTCGAGATTTCCGGCTGCGACGTTGAAGGTAATAGTTCATACCCCTTTTCTCGACAAAATAATTCAAACTACCTCCAAATTGATGATTTGGTTTTTTTGGCGTTGTCTATTGCAGAATTTATTATTTGAGTAGTTGTACTACCAAATCTAACGTTAACGCTCATTTGAAATTAAAAACAACACTCTCTGTATGAAAGTATGAAAATTTGTTGATAGCAGCGCGTCCTTGGGTACAGCGTCGAATTCAATAAAGTCATACGACAATTATTAGTTGCCGTGGTGAAGGTAAATAACAGTTTATCCACTTGAAAACAGTTACGTTCCTATTTAACCGATATCAAACTGCCAAAACTGACGTTTCTTATGGACCATTTTATACATGAGTTGAATTATCGGGGGCAATACCACAAGAGCTCAGATTTAGCCGGATATTTTTTATGGTTGTTTTCGAATACTTACTTTCATTGGCAATTTAACGAGAGCTGTTCTGACAAATTCACGAGAGCGTAGCTCGAGTGATTTGTCAGAACAGATCGAGCTTAATTACCTATATGAAAGTAAGTATGAGAAAATCACCGTAAAAAATATCCCGCTTGATCTGAACTCGCGTGGTATTTGTTAAGACAATCCCTTGAATAGAATATTCAATTCAATTAAACTTCATTTAACAAACTAAAAAAAAAATAAGTAGAAGAATAATATTAAGAAAGAACCAAATCCAAATCTCGACAAACTCACTGGAATATTATTTGCTGTGTAATTCGGTTTTTCACAATCACAATTGTCTTACAATTGTCAAACTGATGCATCGCACGTCGCGCAATGCTTCATGAACGAACAGTAAATGCTAGCGTTGCCATGGTAACGTAATTTATCCGATATTTTTATCCACTTGCATTTCTGTTCCTTCCTATTAGCCGATAGCAAACTACGATTTTTGTACTCGCAAATGGAAATTATTATATATGAGTGGGATTGTCGCTGTGAAAGTTAAAGCTAACTTTTGCCGCTGTCAAAGTGACATGAATTAAATTGTCATTGTAATTGACCTTTGAGTGATCGGTTCTAAGGAATTGAAGGAACTTCGTTGGCTATTAGAATAGGCGTGTATTAATCGGTATAATGACTAGTGAAGAAGTTTAGCATTGTTACAACAGCGGCATGACTCCATATGTCATGATTGCTTTACGATACGAATACCGTATGATGGAACGATTTCATAACATGCGGAAATGCTATCTATTTATATACATAAGCAATACGGGTCAGACTAGCGCATCGACAACCGCGATGATATATTCGACTACAGTTTGGCAAACATAGCCAAATCAGTGAAATTTCCACTTCTTGCGCGGATGTTTGATGTTGAGTGCCTTATCACGGGATGTATTACGGACCACAGTTCGTTGTACGACTAATGTGCATCATGGGCGTACAGATTTTCGCAGTTTCAGCTATTTTTGCCAAACTGTATGCTGCGCTCCACGCGCCCTACTTACTAAGATCCTGATAGTACTATTCTGAACCTAATTGCTCATGAACATAAATACGGAATATTTCTTTGTTTTGTTTTTTCCGTTAAACAGCTGTCGTCCCCGTACGAACGGCAGCTCCAGAAGTCAAAACTTGTGCGAGCCAACGTTTAACGAGGTCCTGTCTTTTAACGCGCGATTCTTATCACTTTCTTGGGCCATCAGAAAAAAGATTCTGCAGTCGCAAGACTTTGAACCACACGACCGGAATCAAGAATAACTCAAAAGCGGCGATTCTAATAACTTGACTTCCTGGCCCACGCAATTTCATTGTTATCATTTTAAAACTTCTCCGAGAGTACTTACAGTTATTAACAATTTTTTTTTCTGTAGGTAGTGTGGTATACGTTGTACTAGTAATTCTTCACAAACCGAAAACTCTTTGAATAATTGACGCCAGTTACCCGAGGGTGGACAAGGAGAAGAACTAAAATCATACTATAGCACCTTCGCTGTTACTTTCGTTTGAGGAAACTAAATGTCAGCCATTATCTGTGAACGGTAGCTGATAGACAATGGTTGAGCATTGCTTATTAGTATTCTTAATGTCAAAATTGTCAAATGATATTTTAGAATTATCAAATGACATTTCAGAAAATACCGACGAAATGTATCTCGTTCAGAAAAAAGAAGCTACCCAAAACACCTGAACACTACGTCACTTCCACTCGACGCGCGTTTCGCCAACAAAGTTAGCATCCTCATGAGCTATAAGTTTACTACTGTAGTAGTTGGGAATGCTAACTACAGTAGTAAGCTTATAGACCTTGAGGATGCTAACTTTATTTGGAAAACGCGCGTTGAGTGAAAGTGTCGTGCTTTGGTGTTTTGGATAGCTTCTATTTCTTGAATTGTATCTACATGTTATTGCTTCAAATATTTGGTAGTTTTGAGAAACAAATGTGTTAGTCAGAGCTTTATCGATCAAGAAAACTACAATTCATCTCATTTTACGGCGCTTTCTGGTGAAGCATTACGGCGCTTTCTGGTAAAGCACCTTTTCTTCTATTCCTTCTTCATTTCATTTAACCATTTATTGTTATCCTATTACCACCTACCGCTCAATCCAATTTATCACATGGATAGTTATGAGCGACTTTTGAAGGTTTTTTATAATAAGCCGGTCAATATACTTCTCCTTTTTTTTTCTTTATATAAGTCTCCATTGGAAATTTCTTAATCACTTTCATAATTCAATATGCAATTTTCAGCCCGAATTAATCACGATATGATGGCATCGGCAATTAAACTGAGTGAAAAGAAAGGACGGTCTTGAAATGGGAAATGTTTCAGTTTTAATTTAGTAGATTACTTTCCATCAACCCAAGTTTGCTACCAACAGAAGTAGCAAAGTCATGGAAAGTCCGAGAAGATTTATAATTAAAACAGGAAACTGCCACAATTACTTAATCCATTCGAGAATAATGATCATATTGCAGAAAAAATCATTTGAGTGGTTATCATGCATTGCTGGGAAATTTTTTTCTGTATCAGTTATTCAGTAGTTAACCTCGAATATGAATAGTAATGCCATAAAAATGCACAACTCTATTTATCGAATTTATTTGAAGCAGTAATAGATATTTACGATATAAGTGTCAAAACGAGGCCTTCAGGCCGACGATATGAGATAGAACATTTGTTGATAACCCATCGATTTGTATAATATTTTACCTACTATCAATAATGTTAATTATTTACTCAAAATTAGTCAATATTCCTTAAATTAATGATATTAGAATCATGCAACAAGCAAGCGTTGCGCCCATTGTTGATTTATTTGGCGAACTGTCAACTTCGACAAGATCATTCCAATTTAGTAAAATTTCATCGACATTAGTTCAGACCATTAGAGAATAGATTCAGATATAGAATCCGCTACCAATTAAAAAATTCAAACTTTATTACCGGGTAAATCCCGGGATAGATACTCAAATTTATAATAAATTAGTTCTTGTTATCCTTTTCCATTAAATAAACTGACATTTAAAAAGAGAAACAAATTAATTTTACTTTACGGCACTAGTGCGGTAAAGTATCTCATTACGAAATCAGTATCGTAATGACTGACATTACATATTGATAGTAGGTAAAATAACTTATCGATTTATCCCAACAAGTATGCAAAGCTGACTTTGTGTCTTTGCCCAACTCTAACTGGCGCTGTTCAATATACCGGGTGTCCACGGAAAGTGGCTCGCACCTATAACTTTTTTGATTTTGTAGATATTGAAATGAAATTTGGTGGATCTGTATGAGACAAAAAACTGTATTTTTTGACAAGTTTTCGATTCAGATTCGTGCAACTTTCGGTCTCACCGGAAGTAATGAAAACTTTTGATTTTTAAATGAGAAATTTTTTTATTTCGATTTTCAATTATTATTCTAGAGGGCTATGGATACGTTCAAATTATTAATTTTAGTCACAAAGTGGGTATTGAGAAAAATACAACTTACGGTTTTCGGTTATAATACTCTGGAAAATTTGATTTTTAATTTACTCCTACTATTTCATTTTCAAATGACAACATGGTGGCTGGTCGGGACAGAAAAAAAAATTCGAGGATTTCTATACGACTTATTCATTTGAAGTTTGAAATAACTCAGCTTCAGCAAGTTCTAACATTTTTGTGGAATATTGTTTTCAGTCGAAATATTTCTTCTATGTACATACAATTCAATTTCAGAATTTGTATTACTAAAATTTTGTGAATTTCATTACGATTATGTTTATACCGCTTTATTGTTACAGGTTACAAACAAACTTTCGTTAAAGAAACTTGAAAAGATTACTTAAGATCTTTCTTAAAATGAAACACCTTTTCAGATTTGAATGAGATTCAAATACATTGGGTAATCTGTGACCTACATAACTAAAAGAACAAGTTGAATAAGGTGTATTGAAATAAAAACACTACTTGTACATATGTTCTCTTACCTCACTTCTCCAAATCTAAATCAGAAAAGTATTGTGTTGCTATTTAATAAAAACATGATAATAATATCATTTATACAAGGAGATATTAGTTTTTGGATTGATGGTTTTGTTATATCATTTGTGTTGGTCACGGGTTACTCGATGAACTTTAAAATTATTTTAATCTCACAAAAGAAGATCTACCGTAATATTTTTAAGTTTGTTGACGAAAGTTTATTCGAGACCTAATAGTGTGTGGTATCAAATCAATCGTAATGAATTGCTCTTTTTTTCTGACCCGACGAGCCACTATGTTGCCATAAAAAAAAATAGTAATAATAATTTAAAAATTTAATTTTACCCAGCAGATGCGTTTTAACCGAAAACCGTAAAGTTGTATTTTTTCCAATACTTTAGGGCTCAAATTAATAATTTGAACGTATTCATAGCCCTCTAGATTCAAAAATAAATTTCAAACTTGAAAAAAAATTATATATATATATATATATAAAATATCTTCAAAAACAAAAAAGTTATAGGGGCGAGCCACCTTCCGTGGACACCCAGTATAGCTGAAGACTTTTGCCGTTTTGGCAGTAAGTGACAATTTTTGAAAAATACTTTTTTACTGTGTCTTTACGGAAAGTGAAGTCCTGTTATTAAGTATCGTTTCATCGTTTCATCACTTACTGCCATCTGCCTTTTTTGGACAGAACTCATTTCAACCAGAAAACGTTTATTGAATATTAAACTTTCGTTGTGAGAGATACTTTCTCACAAGTCCGAACATTTTCAACGTGAAACGTATACCAATGCGTGTTGTTGGCGCGAATTTGAAGTATTCTCGAGAATGAATTGGGAAAGTTTTTATTGGGTGTTTTCATAAAAAACATAAAAAAAATTATTTGTTTCCTTATGATAGCAATCATGTGCACAACATTGCTATCAAGCATGGAGGTACTAGTTCATTAAATTCGCATTTTGGATTATATTTACATTTTTGCTCGCAGTGGGTGCAATTACTCACTGAAGATAATATGACGGTGGTACTAAAAAATGATATGTTGACTGAAACGAAAGTTATACTGTTTAAGTACAGGAGCATAAACTTCTGGAACGCATCTCATCCTCTGATGGTCTAAGGGTTCTAACTTGGTCGTGATTTCCGGAGTGAGGAACTAACCTATTGCGTTTGGACGATCCTATATTTTTCTCAGGGTGGTTTATGGATTTGGTAGACGTTGTCATCAATTCTTTTCATGATATTGTACGGACCATTCCACAAGTTAGGCAATTCTTCATTATGTCGCTGGCATTCTAGAAGTTCATAAGGATTGATTCAATAATGGTGTCCATTATATACCAAAGCATGCTGACTCAGCCCTTCCGCAGTGTCTAGTTGGTGTAGCGACCCAAATTTCAGGTCACCGGAAATTCGCAGCTTTTGGCCTATTATGATACTAGCAGGAGTTTGGCTGGTAGGCTCATACATCGTTGAACGATGGGCGAATAGAACATACTGGTCCCAGTCTCTATGATGGTCAAAAGCCACCTTGAACAATTGGAGCATTTCCTGGAACAGGTGGGTGTCCAAGTTTCTGCCTTGGTCCGAGTACAGCTCTAATGGAAATGAACATCAAATCAACATATCCACTCTTTTATCAAGTCATCGGTGACGGTATCTTTGTTTCCGTGGTCATATTCCGGGAACAGGCCAGCAAAGTCAATGAGATATCTACGTTCTACTGGCGCATCGTAGCTTTGGGTCGTGCTTGATGTCCATTGCTGCCAGTGCATACAGCAGTTGTCAATTGGCCCAGTAAAATGTTGTTTCCCTTTTTGCTAGATCGTCACTGCCAAATGTCCTGCAGCGACCCCATCATGCATTTTTCGAAGAACTTTCTGTCTTCTGTTCATTGTACAACTATCTGACGGTCTTTTTTTACCATTCTCCAGGCTCAGGTAAATTCATTGGGTACAATAGAATATAACGGCTGTCGAATAATTTGCGATATCCTGCCATGACGGTATCCTGCGATTACTCTTTGTCTAGCCGATGACTCAACCAAGATCTGAGCTTCATTATTCCCAACAGAAATCTTCTCCCGAACATATATTTGTAGGGGTCGTCTACTCCTTCAAAAACAAACAATAGTTTCTTCCTAGGGTAACTGCCCTCTGGTTTATTGACGATCTTGATGAAGTTACCGATGACTTCCTCATGCCAATAAAATCTGGGTTGGGATTGCTCGAAGTCTCACGTTGCTGGCGTCTGTGTTCGAAATTAATTTTTTGTTCAGCAGGGAATATATTGAAACAGGCTCATTGATCAAAGATATTTTCAACTTCTGGAACTAGTCGTGGCAATCCTCGGACAAGCGGAACTCTGTTTGCCTTTCCTTGAGCCAGTTCTGGCTTGCTAATATCCGCTGTCGATGTATCTTCTTTCTTCACCAGCACGACTGGAGAGGACCAGGGACTGTCGTGTGGTCCGGTGACTCTGTTTTTCTCAGTATCCTTCTTCAAGTTCACTGAATAGTAATTGATAATCATGACCCTTACTGGCACAAAATCAACACGCAAAAGGTTCACTTCCTAGAGCAATTCCCCGTTCAATTTTCTCATCATGAAGAAGTACTAGTATATCATATACACCTTCGGTGTCTCCCTCATATTCCAACAACGACATTGCAATGCAAAATTTGATCTAATTCATTATTTGTACTGAAATATTGACGTTCGTTGAAAATTGTATGAATTTCCACTAGTTTTATGGTGCAAATTTGATATTTCACTCTGTATGTTGTAATAACTATCAGTCTGATTGGGTAACTGGAATCGTCTGGTGCAAGTGCGGGGGGCTAGGGGCGATGACGAGGAACGTCCCCAGAGAAAATGGGATGCGCTAGAGCCTTGGGGGCCGAGATATATCGATTTCGGTCTTCAGTCAATTCTAGTATTGTGGCGCTGGCACTGGTGACACGACTCTGTCGATTGTCTCCGCCACTAGTTGTTGTTTACGCTTAGAGGCAGCGTTTGTTGACATAAGCATGACGTCACAGACTGCACGTGTGTGTTCGAGACGAATTTCTTGGAAAAATGATATGAAATAGAGTGAGAACCATAATGGAAACAACGTAGTATGTTGGGGCCGTGTGCAATGGCAACAGATATTCTTTTGATAAACATGATGAAATTACAGGAATTTCGTAGTTTGTTTCAAGGCTCACAGTGTGTTTTGGGTCGGAAATAAGGCATGTTTGGCATCTCACTCTAACTTATCGGTTTTTTTCTGTCTTTGTCGAATTCAATATTCAAGGTTATTCGGTGAAACGACGAGAACTACTTGTCGGTATCAAAATGAAACACAATAGGGAGACTTTTCCAATGTTATTCGTTTGTCACGTAGCTCGACTCGAGAGAGTTGAGTAAACAAACACATTTTGACAGGAATTCAGCCTGTCTTTGTTCGTGTTGAGAACTGAAATAAAAATGCAAAAATAGAATGAAAAAACACACTTCAGTACCATAAGCGATATAAGTATTTTCATTTTCATTGGCAATTGCGTATCTTTGCTAGATTGAAGAACTTGTAGAAAGACTCGCCCAATTGGTAGATCAGCGCCAAACTCACAAAGAACATGAATCCGTCATAGACGTCTTTTGGGCAGGAACTCGGCGTCGTCGTCGACCTCTGCATTCGGGGCACAGTAGACGTTGTTTGAGTGGTCGTTGTTACCTCTGTCGGCGATGCTAGTGGCATCATACCAGTGTCTTTGCAAGTGTTGTTGCGAAAGACTTTTTGCGATTTGTGTGCTTCGGCATTTGATGGAATTTTGGCCTTTAGCACAGGCAAATATTTATCGTTCATGAGATCTTGTGATATTTCCGTCCATTTATTCATTTGTTGATTGTTTTAATTAAAAAAAGAAACGAGAACTTCGCTTGCCTCGTAAGGTGGGCTGATGTACAGTACGTTTGACAGGATGGCTGTCAAAATGACATAACCTGTCAATATGGCGGTAGTTCGGAGTACACTGATAAACATTTCGCATGTCACATGAATATTTAGGAAAAATATGCAAATATATTCATCAGTTTACAACTGATCAACATTGCGATATATAAGAAAAAAAAATACGCACATATTTACCAGTGCCTACAGCTCACCGATACACTCTCAGAAAAATTTTTTGAAAGACATTTCAAATGTGATTGAATCGTTCGAACAAGCATACGAAATGGCTCTCTCGTTGTATATTTTTCGAACTTATTCAATTTTTTGCAAGGAAAGGCGCGCACATCTCCCCTCAAAAATGAAATGAGATGAAAATATATACTGTCTCTCTCTCTCTCATCCATCCGACATAATAATGATGAATACAATACATGTCGAAAATTCAAATATCAATACGTCGTTTCTTCAGCTGTCGTTTCGGCCCTCGAAACGTTTTGAGTTGGTGAAGACCTTCGCCCATTTGCCATCATCTATGTTTATGTTTTGGAAGCGCTTGAAAGTCTGTATTTTGCGCTCGTATTCAGCCACTTGACACTTCAACATTCTTAGATTGTCTAGGTGACGCTGTACAGAGTCTCTAGGAACACTGCTGCTGCTGCTGCCGATGGAGTCACTAACTACCATATCAAGTGATTCTAGACCCATGACCACACCGTTAAGCAATATCTTAGGGCACAGTGAACTTCGTTGGGGGCTCAGTGATCTTCGTTGGATACTGTGGCGTTATACTGGAGGCTCAGCGGAGACACTTTCTCAAACACTGGAACTTGTAGCGTGCTGTTGGTGGTGGTGGCGGCCCCAATATCGACTATATGGTTTTTTTTAATGTTAATGTGTCCACGTAGCTCATGAGAAAAACATATTTTTATCTGCCTTTGACATAAACCAAGTCGGCATTTGCGATGGGCTGGAGTACTTCTGTGAGGGAGTCGATACACCCGGCGGAATATGGCACTCCGTGATGATTTCTTTCGAAGTATCGCACTTGCTGTTTGTCAGCGGCCCTAGGGGATCGGAACGGCACGCTCGGTTTCAAAACGCAGTGATTTGTGCACTGACCGTAGGCGATTGCGATTTCTTTTGGCTGAAAGTCGCTGGCTATGGTGGAACCTTGAATATCGCACGCTACAAGTTTCATTGTGGAAGTCTGACTGTGAACTGCGCTGCCGGTAATGGCAAACCTGTCTATGCTTGTGCGGAGAGAGGATTCCCCCCACCACTCTTTCTATAGTTTGTTTTGGCTCTTACTCCTTCTTAGGTGTATTTAATCAGCACCACCCCCACTCTACCGCCGATTTCGCTGGCAGATTGTGTCTTATGACAGATGACGTACGATCTCACTTAAACGCAAGTGATCTATGATAAAATAGTGCACTATTACACAATATGCACGACTATTGGCTGGAAACCCAACTGTGGCTTCTATGTCGAGTTTGACATCGACAATTTCATGAAATCCGCTCTTCGTGAGTAATCCATTACGAAGATGGCGGCTCGATCCTCAAATGCATCGTAATCCAGCAGAGGGCGTATCTAGGAACAATTCGCATAGTATGGGTAGAATTCCGTATAGGCGCGATGAGCTTTCACCAAGTTGTTCCTGTCAAATTGCAAGCGCATGAGTACATGCGGGTGATTGTCACTGTTCAAGGTCAGACGTACGTCTCTGATGTCAACGTGGTCAAAGTAGCTGGAATCTCGTTCGATATTGCCCATTCCATTTGTTCGGAAGGCAACAATGACGACTCGCGGACTTTCTAATGCCGTACAAGTTTTGATAGACCATATTTCTTTGATGGAACCAGGCGTGAGTGCAGGCAGTTCGTGCATTTCCCACTTGCGCAATGAGATGACCACAGGTTTGTCAGTCTTTCTGGATTGCAGCAGCTGCAAGCGAATGTCATCATTGAATGTTTTTGACTTTGAGCACGATGCTATTGATCGTCAGGGAGGCTGTGGTTGCGACTTGCGGATTGGCAGCCTCTTCTATAACCATACAGTTGTTGTCGTTTCTGCTTCTCACCAAACGCATGCACTGTCGTTCGATTGTGGCATATCTGTAGTCGTTGAATATGCCAAACAGATGCATAAGCGGAATCCACATGGCAAACGAGTCGTCGTTGGCGTTGCGAATAGCTACACCTGGAAACTTTCCAAGTATTTCAGTCTGAACAGCACCTACAAGTGGCTGGACTTTTTGCCGGACATTGCCGAAAATTACAACAATCAGCGCAAACATCGGACGATCGGCATGAAACCGTGTGACGTCACAAAAGACAATGAAGAAAAGGTGTACAAGTTTGCGTATGATTATGCGGGACGTGCTGGCCGAAAGAAGTTCAGAATTGGGGACTTTGTGCGAATTAGAATTGTTCGAGAAGGGGTATACACCCGATTGGACGATGGAATTTTTCAAGTCGTCAAAGTGAAAATCACCCAACCGTACCCAACGTAGTTGCTAGATTTGGAAGGGAAATCAATCACTTTCTACAAACAGGAACTACAAAGAAACAAAAATCCCGATGTTTATCTAGTGGAGAAAATCATTAGAAGTAAGGGTCGAGAAGTCTTGGTGAAATGGCTCGGTTTCAGCAGCAAGTACAACAGCTGCATAGATGCGACAAATCGCTTGTAATCCAATGGAAAATTGACACATTTTTCCGTAAAATTGGGGGCCTTTCAGGTAGAGGTCCCTCTCTGGGGCAGGATGCACAATATTTCAAATCGTCAACCAGCGGCACGATGAGTCGGTCTATCATCGTGCTTGGCGGAGTTAATTTCGAGTCTAACGATTCGACGTCCGATTACGAGTCGATGTCTTCTTCACTGGTGTCTGCCGATTCTTCGTCATCATCATTGATATCATCAGAGTGGGCAGAATGTGTTGCTGATTTGGACTGTGTTTGTGACATGTATGAAGACGCCATCAAGAAGGGACAATTTTACGTGTGCAGCGCCACCTACGAGTTCCGAACACACACAAATTTCGTCTGTACAATGTGGAATAAGTTTTGCTCGAAGTTTCGTGCCTGCAGTGAGACTTGTGTGCACAATCTCATACACCATCTCATTCAGCCAGTCATTCAGCACGTTCAAGTGAGCCATTTTCATGGGAACCATCAATCGGCGTTATACTAACCGAGCTGATCCGAATTCTGTTCGATAACAAGACCACCCAAATCAAGCTCCATTGGGACGATGTCATGGACTTTGAGTTACACACGTAAAGAGAGAGTGCCGCAGTGCGAGTTTCCAAAGATGATGACACCTACTTCTACTTGACGGAGCTCGAAATTCAGGAAATCCTGCATTTGGATGCCACAGTGTTGGCAGGAAGATTCGAATATTTATTGAATATAAACTTTTGTCAATATTATCATGATATATCAGCTAGTGCCAAAGTTCTTGCCAGATACAACGATTTGACATTTGACAAGGCTATAAAGTTGTGAACTATATCGTCCAAAGATGATGTACATGTCTGTTTCCGAGAATGTCTATTTTATATGAAAGACAAAGTTTTGTTCGACTATGAATCGAAATAAATGTATATATGGAACACAAGCAGCATTTACATCTCAGTATGCATAGAGAGATGCAGCAGTACAGAGCAAGACTCGAGACGTTTCGAGGCTGGACATCATCATTTTTGCCGAGTTTGTTGGCCAGAGCTGGTTTCACGTACACCGGCTTGAATTATGTTGTTTTCTGTCGCGTGCGTGGTGTTGAAGGATTCTAATGGCAGCCAAATGACGATCCAATGGCTGACCATCACGAATGGTGAAATTGTGAATTTGTTCGAAATTATCGCCACAACAACAACAACAATCAGACATCAGTGGGGGCGGTAGAACCTACAGATGGGTTTGATATATCTCCAGAACAAACCGAACAGATGACACTCCGCCGACAGTTGGCGCTGATATCGCAGTACGATAAGTGACAGATGACAACTCACCGACAGTTGGCGCTGATATCGCAGTGCCACGAGTGACAGATGACGCCTTACCGACAGTTGGCGCTGATATCGCAGTGCGACAAGTGACAGATGACGGCAAGTCCATGGATGACAGTAAACCCATAGACAATGGCAGTGCAGACTCACCACAGAACACTATAATGATGTGTCGTGTTTGTTTTATGAATGAGCACTCCGTGTTGTTTCAATTTGTAGACACTTGGTGTGTTGCTCACGATGTGCCGCTCTGTGCGACACATGCCCAGTATGTAGAACACCAATTTGCAATTATTGAAAATATATGTATCTTAGCTAATTTTTGTTTTATTTTCTGTTCGAATAAGAATTGAGCTTTTTAGCCTCAAAAATGGATCGTTTTTGATAGTAGAAAAGTGCTTATTTTTTATGCTCAAAAATGATGCTCTTTTTGAGCCAATGAAACGGTTATATGGAGAAGGCGTTTCGAAACGACGACCTTTGTAATCGCTTGTTTTCAGCGTGAATAGTACCACGTCAAATCTGTTGAGACACCATGACGAAGAATTTCGATACAATTCGCTCAAGTTATTTGAAATGAACACGATGTGTTCATGGTCTCTGATACTTCGGAATGTATGATGTTGCATGGCCTTCCTGAAGGCTTTGAAACAAGTATAACACAGACGTAATCCGTAATCCGGAATATAGTACTGATTCAACCATACGCAATAGACATCTTTAGTGAGATGTATAGACCAGTCTTCGGTGGCAAATGCGTCTTTTCTTTCTGTGGCATCAAGTTCTCGTGTGTACTCCAATTGCGCCAAACTGTAAAAAGGTCGACCGCCTCAAGCCTGGTCTACTAATTCTCCCCATTTTTTGGCGGACCACATTTTGACAATATTCTCCATGATGGACCACGGCAAAGGAGAAGAGTAATTGTGCTAGTGATGATGCGGCTGTGATGATTTCTTGATAACTCAAATTTTGCATACAGTGTGTCATGGTGAGAGGGCTGAAACAATTTTACATATTCATGAAACTGTATAATCAAACACCGTTTGTCGTCATGTGGGCTCAAAGCGATTTTTTTTGCTCGACACTAAAAACGTCTTGCGCGAAAGAGCGAATACAGCGTTGAGATGTGACATTCTCACGCTGATTTTCCAAACATTCTACATAGTCGTCAAAAGTGATTTTATTTTGGACAACGCTGTATTTCACTCCTTTGGATTTTTTGACGCCTTTTTCACCCTGTATCTTATAGGTGTACAGCTTCGAACGGAGTCCCACAAAAACCATCAGAATTTGACCATTCGCTCCGTCTTTCATCAAGCCGGGGACTTTTTTGTTTGCAAGGGGAATGCCATAAGGTTTGTTGGTAGGGTAATCACTTGTATCACATTTTTCAATGTTTGATTTCAATAAATTCTGATAAATGTTATCGGATTTGATCACGTAAATCAGCGAGTCAGTATCCGTGTACACCAACTTGCACTGATCGCTCGTGTATTTTTCCATCATGAAGCCGTGATGGAAATCATACACGCACATCTTGGAAATGTTAAGTATCAACATTCCGAAGTACAGGGGCTTATTGAACAACAGATCATTCTTTGTCATCTCGATAACGACGAGGTTCTTATCGAGAATAGTGCGATTCTTGAAATTCGGTCTGAAAATTTAATTTTTCGCGCCAGATCGCCCTTTCCATTTCGAAACCATTTTCACCACACGATGTTTCTGAATGTTTTCCATAGTTTTCCCGAATACTGCGTTATTGGTCTATTTGTAGTTATTTTTTCCGAAAGCGGTTTCTGCTTCTGCGCATAATCTCGTATTCAATCCAATGTATGGTTTGAGCCAGGCTGATTGGTCGAATTGCAGCACTTTGTGAATTTTTCTAAGTACTAGTCCTTGCGTCAGTGCTTGTTTCAAAACCCTGTAGTGTACAACATAGTTTTCCTTGTTGTACAGGGTGGTCATTTATTTGGGTAATTTCGAGCCTGGCAGAGTATGGTGTTCGGCGCACAATGGAAAATTTTTGTGTTTGTCATGTAAGTGTTCGGGGTACTCCAAATCGACTCCGAGAATATAAGTGACTGACACCTCGAGCACATTCAAATCGGCGGCATTTTCTAGCCATTTGAATCCCCCGTACGGAAGATATTCCATCAGTGCCCACCCATATAAATTATTTACAACGAGATATAGCAAATAAGTGGAGGGCTGAGTGACGTCATACTTATCACCCATGTATTTATTATTTGCCGTGGAGCGCCTGTTGCAGAACTTACTGATGCCTCCGCGAATTCCTCGCTCGATGAACATGAGTATGTCGACGTCCTTCAAAATCTGCAACTTGTACTGGGTGAACTTCAACATGCACGACCACGTATAACCAGGTAGGGTGTAATACCACGCGGAGTTCAGGCCATATGTCTCGTGACCGATATTTCGAAAATTTTCGAAAATATCAGCCCAGAGCAATATGAACCACCCTTTCAAATCAGTACTCCTGTCAATCACATCGTTTATAGTGCTGAAATATTTTAGGTCGATTTTTTCATCTTGTTTCAAACTACTTTTGATAAATTCTCCAAAATATGTTGCATTAACTTTAACCATAACAAGTTCATTCAATAAATTTTTCACTCATCGTTTGAATAAGGTATTACCATCGTGGAAAAATTGTCCAATATCTTTATGGCCCAAATTTATAATTATACCTGTACGCAAACGAGAAGCAAATGCAGACTTCAAATCCTCCCAACTGAATCGTGACGATAATTTTGATTTAACCCCTTAGCCCATATGACAAGTTCCCAAATTTTTTTATGGAATCACGAATAATTTTTTAATGACCCGTCAAAGTTTGGAGTCTGCGTAGAGTCCCAATCGACTCCTCGGCCGATATGGCATTAGCCTAAAGACACGCATTTTTTTTACAATGTGCTAACCATGTTTTTTGTTTATTGGCGGTGAATTTTGCCAACAAAATTCGTTCCGCCTTCCTCAAAGTCTTAATCATATCAGCAGCCAAATTGGCGATAGCATCGGAAATCATCTTTATTCAAAAATACAACAACAACACAAAAAATATGTGAAAATTAATGAAAATCGAGAAAACTCACTTTGTGTGTGTGTGGAAAAGGAGCACTACGCCCTGGCTATCTCGAACAGCTGCTGCAGGTGCTGGTGCCTGCCGGACTTGTGTTCGCCTTTGTAGATGAGTACGTGTTGAGACTCTGTCGATTTCTCCACAGTGCTCTTGAGGGCAGCGGTGGCAGGAATACTTTTCAATTTGCCAATTCAACGAGGATTGCCTCTCCGAGTCTAGTAATTTTCACCTCCGCATCTAATATCAATTGGGGCTTGTCTAACGGTAAGTCGACCAACTTTTCCAACTTCTTCCTGCGGGCCCAACCAACCTTGTTAATTTCGACGATGTGAGACATCTGAGAAAGAGCGAAATACTTCACTCAAATATTCAAACAACATTTTTTCATTTACACTGTATATGAAATGGAAAATTTGATACGCACTGTATATATGCTCTAACACTATGTTTTTCCATACACGCTGTATATATGGACGCAACACTTTGCAAAAAAATTAATAACAAAAATTCACAAGGCGAAATGAACATCATCAGAACGCTCAAACGATTTCTATGGACACACACGCATATAATAACTCTATGTTCAGGCAAGAACTCACCTTTGCAATCAAACCGGAAAAATCACAAGTACATTTTCACTGAGCAACAGCAGGTACGTCTGATCTCTTTGCGCGCTTTCTTCAAATTGGACGCTGCAGCGCATTCTCTCCAATATCTAATGTTAGAATCCCACCCCCCTCAACCCCACCCGCACCTGACCGAGTCATTCTCAACAAAAAACCCGATGAGTTACAGTGAGATGCCAAACAAACTACGAAATTCCTGGAATTTCATCATACGGCCCCAACATACTACGTCGTTTCCATTATGGTTTTCACGCTATTTTATATCATTTTCCCAAGAAATTCGTCTCTAACACACATGTGCAGTCTGTGACGTCATGCTTATGTCAACAAACGCTGTCACTAAGCGTTAACAACAACTAGTGGCGGAGGCAATCGACAGGGTCTTGTCACCAGTGCCAGCGTCACATTACTAGAATTTACGAAAAACAAAAATCAATATATCTTGGCCCCCGAGGCTCTAGTGCGCTTCATTTTCTCTGGGGACATTCCTCGTCATCGCCCCTACCCACCGCACTTTGCCCCAGCCGATTCCAGTTACCCAATTCTACCCTTTTATGGCGCCACGCAATTCAATTGACGAAATCTCGCCTCCCTTCGGGCTCTAGCGCGCCCTCTCTTCTATGAGGACGTTCTTCGGTAGGGCCCCCGGACTGTGGCTCCACCCCCGATGACGAAAACTCGATGGGGGCTCCGCAAAACGCCAAAAGTCGAAAAGTGAGGTTATGTCACGAAAATGGCGCCATAAAAGGGTTGCCATACTACTGTTCGTATTGTGGAGAATTTTGTGATTTAGTAATGAATAATTTCTGTGATAATTTCTGTGAGAAAAAATCTGTTACACTTTTGTCTCATTGAATATATATTTAAAATACTGAAATCACAATGAAACTTGAAATTGTAACGATGAAGTTCAATGCTACTTTCTATGTCAATGATGTTACGGCCCGACCTTGCCCACACTGCTTTTTTGTGTTTTGGCATCGACTGCTATGGTCATTAGCCACGTGTGCTGGGTAGGCTGTGCTACTAACTCCTTGCGCCACTTTAGGTGCAGCACTGTTAATTTTTAACGCAACAGTAAATCGTTGAAGTATTGTTCCCAGCAGGCAACAAGATTAAATCATTCAGGAATATGGAAAAAGCTTGCCCCGGCTAGGAACCGAACACGGGACCTCTCGGTCAACAGCGCGAGTGCTGAACATTGCGCTAATATCCGCCCCAACACTGGTTATTATTCACTCGAATAATTTTCGGTGCTTGTCTCAGCTCACATCGTAAACTTCATTCTCATGATTAATAGCCATCATTACGAGCTCGTTGAATGATGCACTTTTTTATAATAACTATCTATAACAAATTAAATAAACAATTCCTTACACACTCAACTTATGAATACACCCCATGGCATAGTCCATGCGGATACAGAAAGGCTGGTATTATTATTTGCCGTTTATTTTTAAGAAACTGTAATTTTCGTTTTTAATTTTGTGGACATTTTCCAACATGAATATCCTGTTCGTTTTTATGTTTTTGTTATTCAAGGCTTCAAATTAGCATATTTTGATGAAACTACCACAGCTTTTTTCGGAAAAATATAAGTAAATGAATATTGAAACTGATAATGTTTTACTATCACATAAGCTCTGTTTTATATTCATAGAGAGTACGGAATGACTAAATAGTTTTTCTTCCCTTTTCAGTACTTCGTATTCGACTTCCATATGCCTCCGATTATGCTGTTTGATAAAATTATCCATTTGTCGGTAAGTTTGAACTAAGCAGTTATTGTACATTTTTTCGCTTTTCCTGATGTATTCTTTTATTTAGTACGGTGAATTCATTCGAAATATTTGGTGATTGTTGTATCAATAGAAACAACAAAACAATTTTGAACCACTATTCACTTCCTGAATAGTTTATTAATGAGGATTGTCAGTCATATATAACAAAAGTTTGATTATTAACTGTGGGGTTTAGGGCCCTTGCTCTATATTGATCTTTTATTTTTCAATTTCAAGATGTCACCTGTTGAAATTACAATAATGATATTCCTAAAACCCTGTATAATAAATAATTTCACATATTATAGGTAAGGTAACGGGTGTCTACTTCTTCTTAATACTAATTGAATGCTGATTCTGAAGGACAATAATACTTGAGAAATTCAAAAAAAGTATTCTTCATAAGCATAGGTCCACAACCGTTTTATTTCTGACTTATAGGAAATTGAAATTTACCAAAAAAAATCAGTTCTTTCCCAATATCTTTCAAATCATTCTGGCTTCTTTCCCAATTTTGGTAAATGCAAATTAGGATGAAGTTGTATCTAGTTTCCATCAGTAGCGTACCTGTTAACATGTCCAGCCATATTTTTCATTAAAATGAGGATAGGCTATTGTTTTTTCTTTCTTCAAATAAATATTATTTATGTACCTGTCGTCTGTCTTCCCATAAAAATGGTCCCAAATATTTTTCTCGTCTGGTGAACGGTTTTTGATTAAAAAATAAGAGACCTTCATTGCTTGTACCTATACGATTTTTTGTTAATCTGAATGATATGCATTTTGGTTTTTGAATAGAAAACTATACGTAGGACGGAAAAAACTCAAGATAGCATTTTCATGAGCAGATAGAGGACAATAATAATTATAAATATTATATTTATCTGAAATAAAATTCACATCATTTTTATTTTTGTTAAATTTCAGAGAAAAAGCGGTTGCGGACCTATCTTCATATGATTTTATTTTTATTTTTTCATTCAAGGACTATCTCCATTCAGGATCAGCATTCAATTATGAAACACTCTGTAGAGAGTTCCTCTGGGTAATATTTCTTTTTTCAAAGGGTATACGGCACTAAAAATATCAACATGATTGAAACATCCATAATCAACTGCCAGTTTATTCAGAACTTCAGAATCATTTACAGATTTATTTGGATTAAAAATTTTTTTCATTTTCAGATTGTGGAAGGTCATAAACCCAAAAAATTATGTCAAGAACTGGATTTCCTCCACAAAATCAAACTTTTAATCAACATTTATAAATATTATATTATTATGTCATATAATGTTTTTGTCAGGATTGCAATAGAGTTGATAGGATCATTTGCAAGTCAAAACACTCTAGCCCAAAAATGCCTCTCATAACACGTGGGATAACTTGAAGAGCACAAAAAAATTATTTTTTGTGGCTCGCAGAGAACCTACAGCTAAGATGAAACTTTCGAACAAATATAGAAATAACTGGATTGTATAGTGGTAAATTTATACAGAATGTAATCAAGTTGAACGGAACATAGGGATGTTAGGCCAGTCAATAATAATTGTCCAATGATAAGGTCAATATTGTCCAGAATATATTAGGATGTGTTCGTGAACACTAAAACTTCAATATTTCTTACGAAGTCTCTTATTCCTCTGAATGGGCATACTGACGAAATGTTTCCTAATTGCAAGATTGTTCTTGCAACAGAGTTACTAGATCGGTTTTTCATTTGAGTTGCAAGATCTCTCTTGCAATCGATTTGCAACATCTATCTTGCAATTTAGTTGCAAGATCGATCTTGCAATTGATAAAACTTTCGACATTCAGCGCCTTCGTAATTTGGAAACATGTAATTTGGTTCCCAGATTAAGAAGGATCTCTCTCTGAGATAAATTACATATTCTATCAAATAAATTTCTCATTCACTACCTGTTTTCGACCTGGCAGGAACCAAATTACCGACTACCCGTATTTTCTGTATTGTATACCTGTCGTTATTTATTAGGTGGAGGTTGGGCAATAGTTAATTGGTCTCATTCATCCTATATTTCTTTGGTTCGTCGTGAGATTACCTGTATATTTTTTGATATGTGTTATTTCCTTTCTGTTCATATACCTTATTTTGAGCGGTTCAGTAGGAATAGAATAACAGTGACTGACAATCTTCAAACTAATAAACTGTAGATATTGTTGTGTAGAGGGAGTATGTTTTAGGTATTACATTCTAGGAAAATATTAAGATCAGGAACACTGGTGGGCAGTTTCAAGATAGACGTCAAGACCGTTTATGATGCACCTGGTACAGGACCGATACTTTATTTTGACGATTCGTTTTTGAAACTATCGCCCGATTTTTATAATGACTGACTGTCCATAATATACCCAAATTGGTTATTCGACAGCCGGTTATTTTTTTATTACTGGCTGGATCTTGGTAGTGATTCTATTGTCCATCGAATAATGGCCATCTCGTTACATTCAATTATATTATTGTACCATCATTCGTAACTTCAACTGACTTCATCTATTAATCAAATTACAATAATAAATGGCAAAAAGATCGGCCTCTCCACAATTATTGCCACATTCTTGAAAATAAATCAATTCACACGACGTCATTATTTCCTTTTTTTTTATTTGGTGATGGTCAATTCATTATTGCATTCTCGAAAATCACTAAACTGATTTCAAAAAGTAAAATGTGACTGAGGGGCTCTATACATTTACAATCTCAGTTATCAATTGTAATTGGACAACTAAAATTGTGCAATCAAGATTGAAGGGTATGGTCTGAAATTGACAATTTTCGTCTATACACTTCAATCTTGACTGCACAATTTTAGTTGTGCGATAAGAACTAAGATTGTAATGTATGGGGCCCCTGAGAGATAATTTAACCTCCAAAATAAGAAGCCATTTGATACACATTTCCATTCGAAAATTGTTCTAGGATTAAAATCACCGTCAATATTAAAGAAATCAAAACACCTGAAGCTATTCCTGGAGCATTATCCTCTCTAATCTGGAACCATGTTTGCTGACATCAAAACGTCGAACTTCATGATGTTAAAACAATATTCTCAAATCTTGTCATACCTTTTTCGTTATAAGAGAACTGGAAGATCTCCTTCGAACACAAATTTTCATTTTGATTTGATTTGATTTGAAACCCTTTTGCTTTCTATACTTAATTAGATTTGAAAGCAGGTAGAATTGAATAATTCAAACTGTCGAATACTTAGGGACGGGTAGGTACTTGTCATATAATTCTCATAGTCCATTGAGTTCAAAAAACAATACAAGATGATTCTGCAGTTGTGTATGTGGATTATACACACTACACAGTAATCCAGACTTGAATAAGCTGCGAAGGTTTATTTACTTTTTTGTTGTGTTCGCTCTTTCTTACACTAACCAATTTGATGCCTGAAAATATGTTTCTGTCAACTGAATGTGAAGTATATTTTAGGTAGTGGTTTGTTTAAATGAAGGACCCTGGAGAGAGAAATCTGGTTGACGTGAGATTTTCAAAAAACACAAAGTAATATCCTCATAATATTCTGTTTCATGTAGGGGATCGGTGATTAATTTCCGAATTTAAAAGACTTACAAGTTCATTCCATATTGAAGGTTATGGAAAAGTTTTCTCAATATTCTGCACAAAGATATCAAAAAAAATTGGTATATTTGGTGAGTTACTCTGATTCTATGTATGGATAGTTCTCGGATATTCTGGCTATTTCTGTAGTGAAGAGAAAAAAAGGTTAAGGACATCAAATAATGTTACATTAGATTTTCTCTAAATCTACAGAGTTCCCATTCATGGGTAATCGTATAGTTTCATTTAATGAGTTGAATTTGGGAATTTACGTTCTAAAAAAACACAAAAGACTCAATTCGAGAATGTTATGTGAACAGAAATATAGGTTATTCACGTAAAGATGAGCATGACGTCAAGTTTGATAATGCTGTATATCCGATATAACAACGTTAAAATTTCCAATGAAATGCCTTCAATAGCGATGAAACTAGTCAAATTTCATTTCATTTTAACGTTGTTATGTCGGATATACAACATTAGTAAATATGACGTCATGCTCATCTCAACGTGAATAACCTATATCCTGATTTAAGTAGCTTGACTTTTCAAAACTATATTGTTTGCGTGACGATTGAAAAATTTATTCGACTCAATAAATGATGGTCAAGTTATGTTTGGTCAGATTATTTTCGAAATATGTTCATTTGCTAGAAACATTCATTCCAAACAATACCACTTTATTTAATACAATATCGTTCAAAAATAGAAGCACGGACATCCTACAATGTGTTCCTCACATTAACAAGGAGTTAAAGAAATGTACGTTACTTTTAGTTTTTGGAAGTTGTCGACTTTGAGGAATACCTTCACAGAGAGTATGTTTGAATCAATGTAAACTGAAAAGCGTCTGAATATGAATGAATCATGAATCGCGTCCTCCCCGAACAGGAATCGAACCTGCGACCTCTGAATTTATAGTCAAATCAAATCAAATTAAATAGGGCTTCAACTGATCTACCGATATCGGGACACCGCTTTTCCTAGAATTCAATGTTGGAAAAGACACCTGCAAACTTCGGTGTTCACAAGGTGTGGGTGGGTTAGAATGTTGGAAAGTGCTAGAGGGGACTCATTCATTATCAATGATCGTCAATTCAGTTCTCCTTTCATCATGCGTCATTGGCATGTTTGTGATTTTAGCAGGAATCAGATACACCTCCTTCATTGAACGAAGTACAGTATTCACTTTATTCTGATTTTCATATTTGGCTCAGTTCAGTTCAGTGATAGAAGAATCGCTCGTTCATGAATAACATTTGAGATTGCCAGTATATGTTTAAGAGTTGGACCCCATATAGAACGGGTTGCATTTGTGCCATACGAATGCAACTTCTGCAAATGCATTCAATTTTAATTTAAAAATCCGATAATATAATTTTCTTAACACATTCTCACCAAGTAAACCAAAAATATTTATGAAAAATCCGATAAACCATCCTATACAAATTTCAAATGGTTGAGATCTTCTAATCGGGGAGTACAAGAAGTCATCGGTATATTGAGAATAACTTCACCAAAGAATTTGAACACATTCAATCCAACCTCGAACCAGTTAAATTTGGAAAACTAAGAAAAATGTCTAGTATATAAATGCAAGTTGTTTCTTTCTGTCGGATTGAATTTTCCCCAAATTTTCCAATCGTTTTAGTATTCCAACTCATCAAGAGTCCTGTCCAGCCTGATGACCATGCATAGATATGGAACATTTATTCAAGGTATACTTCTTGCAAAGGAAATAACTTTAGAAAACAATATCTCATATCTCATAGTATTAGATGAATCAGTATAATGATTTTCCTGAGTCCTTGACTTCTGTCTACATCAATAACTCCAAGATCCAAACATATCAGGGGTCTCATTATCAGCCCACTTCATGAACTACCCCAAATATTTTTCAAACGGATGACTCTACGGAATCCAGACCTCGATGGGTTCTTTTGAATCATTTCAACCTGAAATATCTAAATATTCAAGCAGAATTCTCTCCGAGTCGACGTATTGGACGAAACTTTGTGAATTAATTTGAAAAGGGAGAATTAAACAGGATAACAAAAACCACGAAAATTTTGTATGCCTATACCCAAATTCCATTTCTTCGGTGAACAGGCAGGATTCTCTTACTTGGAAACGTTATCTATAACAGTGGATCAGCGCAACATATTCTCGTTTTTTCGACATGAATTATGTCTGCCGAAATGTTTTTCTGTGTGTTTGATATATCACGAAAAATGGGTTCATTTATCACCATTTGCATACTTTGGGAGCAAGAAAATGATTAGGTACTCGTGATAAGTCATCGAGCTTTTGTATAATGAACATGAATAAATTATCTTTCAAAAATTGCAAATAAACCAAGGAATACAATTGTTCCGTATGAGAGAATAGTATTTTTACTAGCTGATCTTAAAATCATGACTTATTATGGCATAACAAATATTTTAAAACGATTATTATAGCAAAACATATGGCATGATTTCCCAAAATACATCCCTGATAATCGTAACATTTTTGTCATATTCATTAAAAACTGTATTTGGACTGTTAATGTTTTGGAGCTGAATCCTATTGGTTCATATTGCATAGTCTTCATTAGTGTGAAGTTATCCGTGGTTTTCAGCCATATTTTTTATGACTGGGGAGGATTTGCATGCGGCCACACTGCGGCCTTGCCAAGTTTTTTGAATATCCCTGAACTGAATACTTATTTATTCGTTAATATTTTTAGCAGAAATCAATTATTTTTGATTATTTTTCAACCCTGTTCCATGCATTCAGTCTAAGAGAGCAATTGAAATATGACTTTTGTTGCTTGTGATTGAGCTATAATGGATTTGCACTGGAATTTTGGTAACGATTTGGTATAGGGAATATTTTAAATATTATAACTGAGATAATCCTGGTAGGTAATCCATAGAATGCATCTCCATAGTCGAATCAATTTGGTGCGCCTTTCGAGAGACTGACAGGAATGAAAACTGTGATTTTGAATGGATAATTTTTCGATACAGAAACGTTTGGAATAACTTAAAGAATGCAAATATACCAACTAAACAATTTGGGGCACCGTAGGAAAGACAGGATCTCTTATTTTTTACATATTTTTGCTAATAACTCGGTTAATACTGGACGAATCAAAGAAAAAATTACACCTAGATAATGCTGGTAATCCATAGAATGCCACTGTATCAATTTCAGATCAATTTTTAGCGGCATGAAATTTAATTCATGGTTTTATATATCGAGTTATCTCGGTTATTAGTTGATCTGTTAGTATGATTCACTCATAGAGAGGTTTGGTTATATGAAAAGAACACGAATAACTTCTGAATTAAATTTGCTCTCACGTCGAACAAGTAGAAAGAGCATATTTTTCGAAATTCATAGTTGGGCATTAGCTCGGTTATTAGTTGCTGTGTTAGAATGATTCACTCAAATGGATTTTCAGTTATATGGAAGAAACACGACTAACTTCTAAAATCAATTTGCTCCCACGTCGAACAAGTAGAAAAAGCATATTTTTCGAAATTCATGGTTGGGCATTAGATCGGTTATTAGTTGCTGTGTTAGGATGATTCACTCATAGAGAGGTTTGGTTATATGAGAAGAACACGAATAACTTCTAAAATCAATTTGCTCTCACGTCGAACAAGTAGAAAAAGCATATTTTTCAAAATTCATGGTTGGATATTAGCTCGGTTATTAGTTGCTGTGTAAGGATGATTATCTCATAGAGAGGTTTGGTTATATGAAAGGAACAAGAATAATTTCCTAAATCAAGTTGACCCCACTTCGAACAAGTAGAAAAAACACATTTTTCGAAATTCATAGTTTGGCATTAGCTCGGTTATTAGTTGCTGTGTTAGGATGCTTCAATCAAACTAATATTCAGTTATATTCAAGGAACACGAATAACTTCAAGAATCAATTTGCTCCCGCGTCGAACAAGTAGAAAAAGCATATTTTTCGAAATTTATGGTTGGGCATTAGATCAGTTATTAGTTGCTGTGTTAGGATGATTCACTCAAACGGAGATACAGTTATATGAAAAGAACACGAATAACTTCTGAATTAAATTTGCTCCCACGTCGAACAAGTAGAAAAAGCATATTTTTCAAAATTCATGGTTGGGTATTAGCTCGGTTAGTAGTTGCTGTGTGAAGATGATTCACTCATAGAGAGGTTTGATTATATGAAAGGAATACGAATAACTTCCTGAATCAATTTGAGCCTACGTCGAACAAGTAGAAAAAACACATTTTTCGAAATTCATAGTTGGGCATTAGCTCGGTTATTAGTTGCTGTGTTAGGATGATTCACTCAAACGGAGATACAGTTATATGAAAAGAACACGAATAACTTCTGAATCAAATTTGCTCCCACGTCGAACAAGTAGATAATGCTTTTTTTGCATGCATATTTAAGAAGTTAATCGTGTTCTTTTCATATAACCAAACCTCTCTATGAGTGAATCATCCTAACACAGCAACTAATAACCGAGCTAATGCCCAAATATGAATTTCGAAAAATGTGTTTTTTCTACTTGTTTGACGTGGGGCAAAATTGATTTTAGAAGTTATTTGTGTTTCTTTTATATAACCAAACCTCTTTATGAGTGAATCATCCTTACACAGCAACTAATAAGCGAGCTAATACCCAACCATGAATTTCGAAAAATATGCTTTTTCTCCTTGTCCGACGTAGGAGCAAATTGATTTTGGAAGTTATTCGTATTCCTTTCATATAACCAAACCTCTCTATGAGTGAATCATCCTAACACAGCAACTAATAACGGAGCTAATACCCAACCATGAATTTCGAAAAATATTCTTTTTCTACTTCTTCGACGGGGTAGAAGTTATTCGTGTTCCTTTCATATAACTGAACCTCTCTATGAGTGAATCATCTTAACACAGCAACTAATAACCGAGCTAATACCCAACCATGAATTTCGAAAAAAATGCTTTTTCTACTTGTTCGACGTGGGGAAAATTGATTCTAGAAGTTATTCGTGTTCCTTTCATATAACTGAATCTCTGTTTGAGTGAATCATCCTAACACAGCAACTGATAACCGAGCTAATGCCCAACCCTGAATTTCGGAAAATGTGTTTTTTCTACTCGTTCGACGTGGGGTCAAATTGATTTTAGAAGTTATTCGTGTTCCTTTCATATAACCAAACCTCTCTATGAGTGAATCATCCTAACACATCAACTAGTTACCGAGATACTTCGAGATATTAAACCATGGATGAAATTTCATGCCGCTAAAAATTGATCTGAGGATACAGTGGCATTTTATGGATTACCAGCATAATTTAGGTGTAATTTTTTCTTTGATTCGTATAGTATTAACCGAGTTATTAGCAAAACTATGTAAAAAAATAGGAGATCCTGACTCTCCTACAGCGCCCCAAATTTTTTTGTAGGTATATTTGCATTCTTTAGGTTATGCCAAACGTTTCTTTATTAAAAAAATATTCATTTAAAATCATAGTTTTTATGCCTGTCAGTCTCCCGAAAGGCGCTGCAAATTGATTTGACTCTGTAGGTGAATTTAATGGATTACCAGGATTATCTCAGTTATAATATTTAAAATATTCCCTATACCAAATAACGATTCCAAATCCATTATAGATCACTCATAAGCAACAAAAGTCATATTTTAATTGTTCTCTCAGATTGAATGCATGGATGAGGGTTGAAAAATAATAAAAAATATTAACGAATAAATAAGTATTCAGTTCAGGGCTATTCAAAAAATTTGGCGGCCACATGCAAATTCTCCCAAGTTATAAAAAGTATGGCTGGAAAATCATGGATAACTTCACCCTAGCTGGAAAACCAAGGATAACTTCGCCCTAATTAGTCTTCGATAATGATAAAACCATTTTACTGCGTGCCGTTGATGGAACGAATAGAAACACTACCAAGTCTAAATCTGCGTTATGCCCACAAAGTTTTTCTTTTCACTCTGCACCGGATCTTTTCTTGCATTGTGCCGAAGCCTCTATCCTATTTCCAGTAATGTACTGCTATCTTTCCTTGTTTTTTCTTCTTGCTGGCAGGTGTTGCAGTCTCGGAGCATTCTGAGAAGTAACAAATTATTGGGAAGCTTTAAATTAGACATCGCGACTGTTTGGTCGCAACCAGGTATGGGTAGATACCCTTTCGTTGCAAAGTGTTGCCAGATATTTCGAAAACATAATTATGATTGTCGGTGGACTAACAGTATTTCACTCATCAATGACAAATTACGTATATACATAGTGATCTTATAAAATATCTTACCTCTACATGTGGAGTTCTTCGAAGATCAGTTCTCGACTCCGTTCTCTTTCTATTGTATTTAAAGACTCAGCAAGTATCGATTTCATAGCGTATTTCATATTGTTCGCCGGTTATACTACCCTGATGTGGCATGGGAATCACTCAGATGCATTTGAAAGCATGATAGCCATCGATTTAAAAGCCGGTGAGATACAAATTGCCTTTACTTCAATCCAAATAAAACTAAATTCTGACTTCCAAATTGTATTTAGATGACCCAACAATTGTAAATGAGTACTAAGTTCTTTGTTATGACTCTGGATGATGAAATAAGTTTAATAATCGCATAACGTCCTTGAACGAAAAACTAGCCTTCCGTAGTTTTGCATCACTATAGTCAAAACATTCTCGAATTTTCAATGGCTTTAACATCCTGTTTCACATTCCTTCATAGTATTATTGTAAATAACAATTGTTCAATACACTATTTGTTATACAAAAGAAGCAATAAATACGTTATATGGGGAGTTGAAAACTTCGATCACTGTAAACCTCTTCATCGCCTTCAACTAAGGCGCTTTTAGTGATTATTTCGACATTTATTCATTCACACATGTCTGCACCTATGAAATTACGTTGTTGATGTCACATGACATGCAATATAAGATGATATTCAAGTATACAAGATAATTTAAGTAAACTCTCGGATATTTATGTTAACAAATAAAGAAGAGTGTCAAGTTTGACATAACTCAAAATTGAAATGTCTCGTTTTCGGTTATCTTCTACTACGGAAATCAGTGAATATATAAGCTTATCCATCTCAAAAAACACTAAAAATGAGTGAAGAGTCTGGAGAGAATTTATGTCTTTTTTGAAAAGTATATGAACGTGAATATGAATGATTTCACACTGTTCAGTCTTCCTAAATATCACTCGAGTGACTTGTATTTTGAGACAATTCTATGGCACGACGTTGTAGTTTTTATTCGACTTGACCCTAAACTCCCATTTAAATGTCACTTCTTTTTTATGCGGCTACCGTTAATATAAGTGGAATAGATTTTATTATCGTTGACTGTAATTTCATTGCTAATAGGCCAGTAGAGATAGACAATCAATTCACATTAATTACAAAAGTTTTCAAACTGCAGTGGTATGTTAGTGCATTAATAAAAACAAACTATAAAATTTTGCAGAAGTCTGCGATGAACGCAACATTGTTTGAATAGCAAAAAACATTTTAATTCTGAATTTTTCCAGTGAGAATTGCAAAAGTTCTACAAACTAGAAATACCGCTTGTAATGCTGTTTAACAACATGCATTGAGTTTGCAACCTTGTAATATTTACGGAACCTTGTTTCTTTCTCATTCGTTTCAGTTTTACATTGTTTTACATTGTAATTTGTTGAGATAAATTACAAAAGTTCTGCAAATTGGATAAGTACGGAAGCGTATAAGGGCCATTATTTTTGTATTTTAATTTTTTCCTTAATTCCGAATTGCAACTCGGAAAACTACTAAATTCCGAGTTGCAACTCGGAAACTTACTAAATTCCGAGTTGCAATTCGGAAACTTACTAAATTCCGAGTTGCAACTCGGAATTTCTTCGGAGTTGAAACTCGGAATTCAGTAATTTTCCGAGTTGCAACTCGGAATTTAGTGATTTTCCTAGTTGCAATTCGGAATTTAGTAATTTTTCGAGTTGCAACTCGGAATTTAGTAATTTTCCGAGTTGCAACTCGGAATTTAGTAATTTTCCGAGTTGCAACTAGGAATTAGGGAGAAAACTAAAAATAAAAAAATAATGGCCCTTCTACGCTTCCGTAGTTAAGTGAATGAAAAAAATGTTTAACATAGTCTCGTAAATTTGCAACCATTTCTGAAAAACGCATCATAGTGTTATCAAACTGTTTTCCTCGATGCTGCCAGTTCCAAGTAACACAAGTATTGAAATAATTACAAAAGTTTGGTATCATAGTTGCAAATGAAGAGAATATCGGTTTTTGTGAAAATGCAACTTTGCAACCTAATACGATAAACGGAAACCTAATTATTCAGGAATTATAATATTCAATAATTTCAGCAGTGGAAACCTAGAGAGGATGATTGATCCTACAGTGGTCCAGGTAAATACATGATTAATCATTGTGCATATCTGTTAAGTTTTGTACTGGTTGATTAGAACTGAATTTTGCGATGTGCATTCCAGATCAGTGATGTGGTATTGTTGAGAGGTGTACTATGTACTATGCCAGCAAAGGTTGGAAACTCAATTATTTAGAATCCCTAAAAACGTACTTCCCGGACTAGGCCGGGAAATTGCTCGAAAGTTGATATGAATACTGATATAAATAAGAATTAGAATGTTTCGGGAATGGTTTGAACTCACAATTCGGGCCACTACAAAATGTTTATTTGGTTAATTTTTATTCACCTCACTAACTAATATCTAACCAACATGAAACATGAAACAGGAAACAAGAAACTTGAAACATGAAACATGAAACACGAAACACGAAACACGAAACATGAAATACTAAATACTAAACACGAAACACGAAACACGAAATACTAAACACGAAACACGAAACACGAAACACAAAATACGAAACACGAAACATGAAACACGAAACACGAAACACGAAACACGAAACACGAAACACGAAACACGAAACAAGAAACATGAAACATGAAACATGAAACATGAAACATGAAACATGAAACATGAAACATGAATTGGGAAACATGAAACGGCAAACATGGGAAACATGAAACGGCAAACATGGGAAACATGAAACGGGAAACATGAAACGAGAAACGGGAAACATGAAATAAAAAAATTCTGTGCATCCATATAGATATACAGGACAACGTCTGTCGGGACCACTAGTATTTTATAAAAATTAGAATTGAAATAATCGAAATTTTGTACTACAAAGAAATATAATACCAAAGAAATGTATCTTACTGATTTGTTATTCTAACGGTTGCGAAAAAATAGCGTACGTATCACGTCCGAAAACAGTTTTTATGGACTCGCAGACCTACGGCTCGCCCTAGAATTTTGTCTACTTGTCTAGAAAACAGTACTTTTCGGGCTTGTTACATGAATTACTATTTCACTGCTATCTCAGAAAGTTCTACAATATTACTCTCAGTAAAAGCAAATCTATAACACCGTGGAACAGAAATATCCTCAATTTTATTGGGTTCGCTGAGAAGTTGGATTCACTTTATTCATTTCTGGAGTAATAAGTTCATCCCCTCCCATTCCAATTTGCCATATATGCTGTATGGCTAATTTGAATCTGACTATTCATGGAGAGATACATCTGAGTGAATCGACTACAACAGACATCGTCAATTTCAGAGTGTCCCTTTTTGTTGGTATATTTGTACAATTCATCACATTCCCAATTCATCACCATAGTCCCAGGATTCGTTCCACAGATTTTTCACACAATGAATTCAGACTTTTTTTACTTCTGGCTCGTGGACTTTCCGGATTTGTTTCTATGACTTTCTCTGTTACAAATCCAATTGCATATTTCATTTCATTGACTTGGAAAACATCGAAAAATAATTGAATAGTTTGACTGCCTCATGAAATACATTTTCATGATCTTATGCGCTTTTATTGATATTCTGTACCGTACAAGGTGATGATGGAGCTCCAAAAATCATGGTTTTCCTTTCAAAAACTTCCGGGGCTTTTTCTCTGTCCATTCCTCTCCTCTCCTCGGAACGCTGAGCAGAACAGTCCTCGTCTCGGATCCTTAGTCTACGAAACACCTCCTTGATATCTCCACAAAAGGCTGCTTCTTTTGCCTGCTCTTCCAAATGATTGCAGTCAAATTTGTCAACATATCCGGTTTTGGGCGAAATTGGTTATTCAAACTAACACCACACGATTTTGCCTCAGCCCGCAGCGTCGAATTTTCAGATCAGGTTGTTGTTGAGGATCACAACATAGATGGAAAATTAAGGATTTGTTCAAATGATTTTTTTGTCTTATTATTTCCCTCATCTGTCAAAATGTATTCGCTGATAAACCCACTTCGTTCCTTTTGCGAATAAACTGCATGGTCTTTCTTGACAATTGAATGAATGTATGCAACACATTTCACAGGTCGTGTAACGTATTGCCGTAAATATTTAAGTTCATTAATTAAAAAAAAATATATATTATGTACGTTGTGGAATAAATATTATTGGTTAATTGTCATATTTGGGAAATAATTTGATCAAATATAACTCGACCGTCGTTTATCAAATCGAATAAATTTCGAAATTTCCACTCAAACATTTTTGTTTTAGAAAATTCATCGCGTTAAATTCGAAGATTCATGTTCAAAGAATAAAACCCTCGGGCTTAAAAGCTCTCGGGTTTTATTCAGAACATAAATCTCCGAATTCAACTCGATAAATTTTCAAATGAAATCGTTTTCGTTGAAATTGAAAAATTGATACGCTGATAAACGAGGTCTTTTTATATTAATCCCGATAAATCAACTTCTGTAGAATGAAACCCATTTAAATTTGAGTCATTTTGACAGCGATAAAAAAGGATGTACCTTTTTTATTGCGATAAAAATGCTTGTTCCTCAAAACCAGACTTCATCTAGTAAGCGGCCGACGCGCGGTCACTTCAATTTCCGTTATGTCAGATGCGATTGTTCAGTATTGTTGACACAATATGAATCAATTTGGGGAAATTTTGTCTAAACAGATCACGAAATATAATTGTGTTGCTAATAACTGGTCCTTCACATAACTGTTTTAATTAATGTTATAATTATTGTGGTGTATTTATTTATTGTCGTTGATTTATCTTGCCAACAAAATTGAACGTTCCTTTTATAGGGTGAATTTTTTTCAACAGAAAATTGTATTACTTCGGTTTCCCCTCTCCCCCCCATGGTATGGTGTATTGCTGCCATATGACCTGATGAGCTCGACGATGTCTCTGCTTCCTGTTGATTGCTCGGTTTCTTGATTTCATCGTTGTGCAAACTGGTGTGATAGAATTTCTCACGTAACTGACATTTCTTCTTTTTTCTGCGGGTGCATATGCTATGTGAAGGTCTGCGACAAGATCAACCCAATTTTCTGATGTTATTATTTAAAAACATAATATACAGTGAGTAGTTCTAACAGTACCAATAGGAAAATATTTTTTTCGGCAACCGTCCGGGAAGTACCTACTTCCCGGACGATTTTTCTTTGAGAAAGTATCACTTCCCGGACTACTCCGGAAAGTACGTACTTCCCGGACTAGTCCGGGAAATGCCCGAATTTCAATATAAATATTTATATAAATAAGAATTAGAATGTTTCTGTTAGTACCTATCTTCTATTCGCATTTCGATATTCAATATAAATAAGAATTGAAATGTTCGAAATTTTCTTCAAAAAGAAATATAAAAAATAAATTTGTCTCGATTTGTTATTCTACACGGTTACCGAAAAAATTGCGTACGCAACACGTCCGAAAACAGTTTTTTTGGACTCGCAGACTTCCAGGACTCGCTACGCTCGTCTTTAAATCTTGTCCACTCGTCCAAAAAAAACAGTGTTTTCCGGACTTGTTACGTAAATTACTATTCTTTTCATTTTACCCTCATTTCCGTGTTGCAGGCAAAGTTGCGCATTAATGAAAACATTGTGTGTGCGGACCTCTTCCTTTGCAACCATTATTCAAACCCTCAGTAACAATTCCGACACTTATTTCAAATCAACAAAGATATATTTACAAAATATATTTTATCTAATTCAGTTTCGAAAAGTCAGGTTTTATATGACGTTTGTGAATTATGAAACGTCAGTTTTTTCAAAACTGTCACTTGAGACAAGTGAAAATGAGTTGTGTAATATTTATTTCCGTCGACCGTTCATTTATGATGTATTTTAACGCACTCAAAATCGTTGATTGATGACCCCTGTTAATGAATGATTTTCTATTAATCAACGATTTGATTACATGCAACCCAACATACAATGCTCCTATACATTTTATATTGGTTAGTACTATCTGTCATTATTCATTTGTCAATTTTCAAATAAAATTTCAGAAAATGTTCATTACACCGGTTGTCACTTAAAACCATATATGGTCCCGTGGCGTAATGGTAAAGTTCACCTGGTATGCGAGACATGGCTCAGGCCGGATCATAGATTCAGTCTGAAGGGCTTCTCCACCATCAGGGTAAATCGTCCTCAAGCAGTGAGGGGGGGGGGAGTGGCCATCCTTATTAAGGATGCTATCGCGCATGCGCGGATCCCGCCTCAGCAGAGTTCGATAGAACACGTTGGTGTCAGACTTGCTGACGGGACCTGCGTATTCGCGGTATACAATCCGCCGAATGTTAGGTTCTCCGGCGCCGACTTGGAGAATCTGTGTAACACCGGTCATAAGGTGCTGCTGGCGGGGGATTTCAACGCGAAGCGTGCCGAGTGGAGTGGCAACACACAGCCGAACGCCAACGGTAAGACGCTATGGGAATATACCCTAGATAACAACGCGGTAATTGTGCACTCTGAAGAGCCAACACATTACCCCTGGAACGGGACCACTCCGACTATAGTCGACTTGGTAGTGAATAAGAATGTCACGAATATGAGCGAACTCAAGGCCATACACGAAATGACTTCGGATCACGATCCAGTCATATTCCGGTTGAAGTGCAGGATGGACGAAAGGCCTCCTATGACAAAGTACGATTACCGGAATGCTGACTGGAAAGAGTTCCGAAGGCTTTTGAATGCTAGGACATTGATCAAGTCTAACATTTTGAAGTATGAAATTGAGGAGGTTACCCTTGCTCTTATTGGTAACATTCAGACCGTGCTGTCAAGAAGATTGTAGTCAAGAGTAACCGGAATATCGTTCCACCTCAAGTTAAGGATTTGATCATCCTGAAAAACTCCCTTCGGAAAAAGTGGCAGAGAACGAGAAATCCTGAACACAAAGACGATATGATCCGTTTGGGAAGGGAGATTTCGGGATTGATCAATGAAAATAACAACAGAGTGTGGAAGGATAAGCTGGAGAAACTAGACACTCGTGACAATTCTCTTTGGAGGATGACGAAGCGCCTTTCGAGACGCTTCGCACCAATTCCAGCCATGGAGAATGGGAACGATACGCTAGCGACGGACCCTCAGAAGGCAAAGTTATTTGGGGAATACTTCGCAGGCGTCCACAAAAGGGTGCCCGACGTTAGTGAGGGTCAGAGACAAAAAACTAAGATAACGGAAGACTTTAGAGAGTCTCTGCCCCTCCCTATTGGTTCTCATAGATTCGTCAAAATCATGACGAACTATGAAGAGCTAACGGAAGTCATTAAAAGGCTTCCGACGAATAAGGCACCTGGGCCGGACGGACTGGATGTCATTCTGCTCAGAAACGCGCCGAGAAAGATCCTCGTACAGATGGTACATTTGATCAACGCGATCATCAAGTGGGGGTGTTACCCAGATTGTCTGAAGAAGGCGCTGGTGATACCCATTCTCAAACCTGGTAAGGATGGCCATAAACTTGACAGCTATCGTCCGATCTCGCTCTTGAGTGTGATCGCCAAGGTGGTCGAGAAGATCCTCTTGAGACGGTTATTGAGTCTCGAGGAGAAACTCAAAATGATCCCCGATGTGCAATTCGGTTTCAGAAAAAACCATAGTACCACTTCACAAGTGGTCAGAATTGTACACGGGGTGAAAGAGGCAGCTCAACGTGGACTCAATACGGTCATGGTCCTGCTGGACATGAAAAAAGCCTTTGACTCGGTATGGGTTGAAGGTCTAATCTCAAAAATGCTGTTGGCACGCATGCCTTCATATATAGTAAGATTGGTCGATTCCTACCTTGTTGGGAGAACTTTTATGGTTCGAGTAAATAACACTCGCTCCGCGGAGTTTCCGATAGAATCAGGTGTACCGCAGGGTTCAAGTTTGTTGCCACACTTGTACTCTCTAAATACGTACGATTTTGCTCAGTGCGAGAGACCGGATATGGGCACGGCTATTTATGCCGATGATACGGCTATTTATGCCAATGATACGGCTATCTTTGTCCATTCCTTCTCGAGCGTCGCTGCCCAGTATAGGATCCAGATTCATCTGGATAGGAAGGTTGTACCATATTTAGCGGAGAACAAGATCGTGGTGAACCCGGCGAAGTCAGAGACCATCAACTTCACTAAGAAGTATACTCACTCGAAATTATACAGGAAGTTGATGATCAATGGCCAAGCAGTGGAGATACCTGGGAGTACAGCTGGACAAGCGTATGAACTTTGGGAGACATATAACACTGGCTATTCAGAGGGCGAGTGGTGCACTCAAACGCATCTACCCTCTGATAGCCAGAGGCTCCAAACTCAGTACGGAGAATAAACTCCTGCTGTATAAGCAAATTATCAGACCCGCCATGACTTACGCTTGTCCGGTGTTTTGCAGCCTGAAAATGACCCCCTTGTTGAGGTTAGACAGGATGCAAAACAAAGTACTTCGTATTATAACCGATAGCCGGAGATACGTTCGATTGGAAACTCTTAGGGAGCTTGCTGGCGTCGACTCAGTTCCGACATACATTAGAAACTTGTCTTACAAGTTCTATAAATACTACATCGATAAAAGTCCTCTCACCAAGGACATTACTAAGCTCAGGGTGTACGATAATGAGCCTCGCAAGCACGGGGGGCTCATATATCAAGCGCTGGATATTTTCCAGGAACGACGGAAAGAACCGGTTCCATAGGGAACCAAGACGAAAGGTAACCTAAAACGCAAGTACCTTGACCCGGTTTTTTGCCTCAGCCTTTTCCGGGATAGTCATCGAAATAACCAACCTCAGCAACTTATAGCGAACATGTATCTACATTGAATACAAATGATACAACACGCATAAGCAATGCAGGAGGCGTGTGTCTTACAGGTTAATGTCACCGCAGGTAATGAAATGTCCGGCCTCACGTTAACAACGGCGCCCCCTCTCGGAGGTCCCTAGCTCGGTTTGGCAGGGCACTCTCCTGCTCTCCTTATCGAGAGCGGGAGAGTTGCTACTTCTGCGCCATCTCCCACCCTCTTCTATTCCCCCTGGGTTAGAGGGAGTGGAAAAAATGAGATTAATGTCATGTCATTGTCTGTGAAATGTATTGTGAATTGTAAAAAAAATAAACCCCTATTTAAACCCTATTTAAAACTTGGCATGCAACACTGAGGTCGAGAGTTCAAAACCCACCGAGGATAATTTTTTTTTTTATTTCAATTTGAAAATAAATAATAAAAAATAAAATAAAACTACCACTGAGAAAAATTAAACTATCTTTGAGTAGAGTTAATATAAATCGGAAATAGTGATTGTTTTTTATCGTAACGTTTAATAAATAAACATTGAAAGTTAAATTATCTCGATTGTTAATCGCCCTTATTAATACACTTGTTCGTTAAATAACCAATAACCAACTAGTTGTATAATGAAATAGAATAAGAAACTAATAATTTTATCTTTGAAAATATTCAAAACAGGATTTGCTGCGTCATATCTAACTTTAGATTTTTGTGGTATTAATAATTTATTTTATGCTTTATTTGTCGATCCTTCTGTATCAGACGCTATTTCGTCGGAACAACTACTCATTTTTGACATAAGTCTGACACGTTTGATATTGCTTATTAAATATTCATTCTGACAAGTGCCAATGGCACTGTCCCATATCAGGAGAAAACCATTTTATTATATTCATGAAATGATATCATTAGATAAAATTTTGTACGAAATACGTTATGAAAAGATTTATTTGTTCGACTCGCGTAATTTGCAAAACTCACTCACTCCGTTCGCTCGTTTTGGCAAATATCCATCGAACAATATCGGTCTTTTCATAACTGATTACGTAAATAACTATTACGAAACCTAACTCAAAGGTTGCTATTTGTGTTCTCAATTAGCGAAGTTGATCCTTATTGTTCTAGAACGTAAAAACTTGCCATTTTGCCATATGTTACATACAACTATTTTTGTACCTTCACAGGACTTTTCATTTATATCATCTGATACATCACAGTGCTTACGATTATAGGGCAACAGCTACATTTTTATTGAATTGCATAACACTAGTCTCGAATGATGGTTCAGTTATGTTGCCGAGTAGACGGTAGCGGAGACACTGCCAGGATCTAACTTTCAGTTTTCACGATTGAATTATCTGTCCGACTGCCTTTCGATCGAATTCATTCCTAATAATATTTAAGCTGCCATCAGGAAGGTAATTTTGAATGTATTACCAAATAAATCTGAACCAACAATTTTCGTCTTCATACTAGTATCGATATGAAATCTCATATTCACACTTGTGCAAATATGAGGACTGTCATTTTGACATTAAAAATGTACACAAAAGTTGCCATATTGAAATGACATTACAAAACAGACTTTTGCGTCCTGTTATTATTATTTTTCCTACATTCATGCAAAAAGCAAAACTTCATGAACTATATATAGTAGAAAAAAAGCTCTTTATTACACTAGTGCAATAAAGTTTTTATTGCACTCATCTGTCATTCTACGTCAACGTGCTGTTATCATGACAAACATAAACGTTCAAACCCACTTCATATAGCAGATAAAACAGTTACATATTTTATATTATTTTGTATAAATGTTAGCAGCCGGATTTAAACAAACAACGCCTTCCCGAGAATAACTTCAAAATCAAAACTGATTCGCTTTGTTCTAAACCGTCTACCTGCATAGAGCAAAGTGTATGTACTATGACCACACCTCGTGATAACATACGCGCTCACGGTTACTTCGATTTGGATTTTTATAATGCAACTGTGGTTATAGAAACGTCCGTCAAAAATTTATTCCTGGTAATTACAGTATTAAAAGTTTTGAAATGAGAATTATTAATGGAAAAATAGATGATAGCGATCTGTTTCAATGCAAATCGATAGTAATAATTAATTATTTAAGTTGCGCTTTTTATTTTCCTATACCTTGTGCTGGACCATTTTTGCATGAAAGTAGAAAAAATATTTTATCCAACTCGTGCAAATAATAACTATATTACGTTGCTACCGTTATGCGATAATCATACCAACAATATCACCTAGATCGTTCGTTTTGGTTCAGATATCAATTAACAATAATGCTTTTGCGTTCCCAAATGGTTATTTTGCTTGAATTCTCGAACACAAAAGTATCATTTCGTATTCTAAATACACAAATATCTATTCCCGTTTAACGCAAGAGGTTGCAATTCAAAGCCCTGCTCGATAACAATATTTTAGTTCTTTTTTCGAGTTTGCAGAACTTTTGGAATTTTCTTACACAATTTAGGATTGTAACATCTTTTTTTTCGGTGAAACAAATATTTCCGTTTTGTTTGCATGGTTGCAAATTCATCAGATGATCTGAATTGTTATTTTTCAACTCTTCGACTGTTTGTAGAACTTTTGCTTTTTTTTGGTAGAGTAAAAATACGAAAATATTAGTAGTATGACAAAGCCGGTTTCGCCTCATTAATTTGAATTTTCGCTCTCGATGGCATCTGGCCATCGAGATCTCCGCCATTTTGGTTCTTCGGCGAAGTTCTTCAGCAACCCCCCAACGCCGAAGAAGGTGGGGGGAGGGTTGCGGAAAAAAAAAAAATTTTGTCCCCGAGTGGGGCTTGAACCCACGCCTATTGGCATGGCAGCCGAGTGCGCTACCAATGAGCCATGAAGGTTCCATACTAATGTCGATTTAAAACTCGTAGCTTTGATAATGGGAAAAAAAGCCGATTGGCGGCAGTCGCAATAAACATGGCGGTGTAGGGTGTAGCGTGTGGGGGTTGAGAGAGAGAAAAATTGCAGGTACATGATAGGCGTAGAGAGCAATTGGGTGTGTGGGAGAAGAAAAAAACGACCTCATGTGATTCGTTGTGTCGAAAAAAATGGCCGTCGAGAGCCCCACGCCTACGATAGCAATGGCCGCCGTCGAAGCATCTCTCTCGCCTTAGAACAGGCAGCAACATGTCCAGACTTGGAGTTGGAATTCCGAGAATCGTGTGTGACGTCACCATGAATGAACATCTGGTGTTTACTGGCGAGCGGCGTGTGTGATTCTAGGAAATGATGACTCCGCGAAATCGAGACATGATTTGGCCTTGGACTTGTTTATCGCTCCACAGCTTAAGTAAACAACCACATCCGGTGGTTGTTTACCCAAGTTGAAATTCCGAGAAATGTCCACTCAGCATTTTATTACTACGTAGTTTGGGTTTTCCCCCCAGCATATTCAGCGTGGGCAGACGGCGTGGGTCACGTGACCATCGGCGTGGGGTCACGTGACCATCGGCGTGGGTCACGTTTCCATCGGCGTGGGTCACATGACACAGAGAGTTTATACATACGTTCACAACGCGCGCCGACGACATTTGATAGCCTGCCTCCGAAGCAACAACAAGTATTTTGTGCTGCTCATCTGCCTCTCGCTCTTCATACAGTTTTATTGTGAGTGTCATTCATTCGTGATTTGCAAAAGGTTAGTAGATTTCACATATGTTTTCGCGAGTGTTTAAAGTGTCTATGCCATTCGATTCAGTTGTTATAAAGTTCATTTATCTCATACAGAGTGTCTCATAAATCGTCATATTTTTCTCATACAGTGTACATTGAATATTTTTGTCACATTTCTCTCATACAGAGTGTCTCATAAATCGTCATATTTTTTCTCAAACAGTGATTTTTTGCCATATTTCTCATACAGGGTGATTCGAATTTTTTTGTCATATTTGTCGTACAGGTTGAATCACAATAATGTTTTGAGAAAGTTATACAGCGTGTATCAAAAAAAAAAAATCTTCATTATTTTGAAACGTGCATGTTTTTCACAGATGTCTCATCTCGACGAAATTAACAAGGTCTCCTTGGCTTGCAGAAAGGACCTGCACAAACTACAAGAGCTGCCGAAGGACGAACCAAAATTGATCCTCGACGCTCAAACCAAAACTACAAAGTTTGGGGAGTCAATCCTTGTGGAGTTAGAGGACTGCGTAGTATTCCTTCCGAATCGAGTGACTGGAGCATTGAAAGCGAACCTCGACAAATTGACCGAGGCCCAGCACGTGCTAATATACAGGGGTGAAAAGAAAATTGCCAATCGAGCTCATCCGCAGCAGCTGTTTGAGATCGCCAAGGCCTGAAGACGTCGCAGCCGTTGGAAACAGAGAGAGTAAGTTTCTTGTATTTTCATTTGACATTTTCTTGAAATTTTGTGTTGAATCATGTCATCTGACGCCATTGTTGAACAAAGTGTGGAGATGGCGGCAAAGTTGCTTAAGGCGGTAAAAATCCTCAAAAAGGGCTGTTCCGATGAAGAGTGCAAACATTGGTTGGCCCAATGCCAGCGCACCGCCCGCCTTATTAATAGAGCGATCGCAGCGGTGGAAGGCATAGGCTCTCTGAGAAAATTGCAAACTTTATGTGGTCACTTAAAAATTATCCGAAATTCAATCAAAAATTCAGGCCAACAGCCAGTCGTCGTGGGGGAGGGGCTCAAATCAAAATTGACATCTCGAGTAAAGTGGGAGGACTTGAAATCGACATTTTCTTCGCGTGTGCGCACAGGTATAATTATAAATTTAAAACATAAAGAAATTGCACAATTTTTCGGGGACGCATTCTCTCCATTCAAAAACAGAATTCAAAATTTATTGAAAAAACATTCACTCATTAAAGTCAATTCGACATTTTGTGGGAAATTCGTGATAAACTCTTTGAATCAAGAACAAAAAATCGACTTCAAGTATTTCAACACTAAAAACGCTGTGATCGATAGGGGTACAACTTTGAAAGAGTGGTTCTTGGAAAATGTCATCGATCAAATTCAAAACAAACTTTCTGAATTCGCGGACAAAGAGAGCGGATGGAGTCTCGAGAAAATCGTTAGTTTGGAAATAAATATCAACAAATCCGGCATCGGCAACGGTTCGTCTTTCATCGAGTTGCCGAAATCTATTGCCAAAAAACGAGCTTGCATCAACATCAAAAATGATGATGATGCATGTTTCGCTTGGGCAATCGTCTCCGCCCTGTATCCTGTTCAATCTGGTAAAAATACTGATAGAACATCGTCATATCCGCATTACTCAAAGGCATTGAATTTGGACGGAATCGACTTTCCCATGAAATTTAAACAAATCACCAAATTTGAACAATTAAATAACATTTCCGTCAATGTGTACACTTTGGAGTTAATTCAGCCGAAGCCGGACAAGGAGGCATTTTTCGTGACTGTTCCAAGTCGACTCACGAAACAAAAATTAGACAAACATGTCAATCTTCTCCTCATTCAAAATGAATATCACCCGAAATTAAATGATTACGAGACACCGCCACTGATCGACGATGACACTGACGATTCAGACATAAAATTCCATTATGTTTGGATAAAGGATTTATCTCGCCTACTTAGTGCACAACTCAATAATCATGTTCACAAAAAATTCATTTGCGACAGATGTTTGAATTATTTCACAAGTGAGGAAAAATTGAACAGTCATACTGTTGGTTGTCAAAAACAAAACACATGTAAAATTTCTTTCCCCCACTACGATCATGTAGAATTTCGCGACTTTGTACATAAAGAAAGAGTGCCCTTCGTAATATATGCGGATTTCGAGTCGATTTTGGAACCGTTCAAAGATGCCGCCGGCGCCGGATGCAATTCTTAAACGGAAAAGTACCAAAAACATATTCCGTTCAGTGCCGGATTTTATTTCAAGTGTGCATATGACGACACTTTGTCATTTTACGATAGCCATCGAGGTCTCGATTCGATGGATTGGTTTGCGGAAAGAATGGGGACCATAGCCAAACTTGTGCAAGCCAAAACTTTGGACATTGTTCTCATGACCGCATCATCTGATGAGGTGAACGCGCCATGTTGCCACATCTGCGAAAAACCTTGGAAAACTGACGACAAAGTTGTCCGTGACCATAAACACTACACGGGTGCCTTTCGCGGATATACGCATGCGCAATGCAACCTGTTATACAAAAAGTCTTTTGTGGTGCCGATCGTTTTCCATAATTTATCCGGATACGACAGCCATTTTATTATTCGAGATATAGCAAAGAGGGGGCGAGTCAGCTTGTTGCCTGTCAACAAAGAGAAATACATATCTTTCACCCAGTATGACGACAATACAGACATCAAGTTCAGATTCATCGATTCGTTCCGTTTTATGGGCATGAGTTTGGACCATTTGGTTCAGACTTTGACAGTGCACGATTTGAAAATATCCAAACGCGAATTTGCACATCTGACAGCCTCGCAGTACGAATTACTCACTCGAAAGGGCGTATTCCCATACGATTTCATCGATTCGATGGAAAAGTTGGAAGTTGAATGTTTGCCGGCGCTCCATCATTTCTACAACAAGTTGAACGATTGTCACATTAGCAAGGCAGAATACGAACATGCGCAGAACGTGTGGCAAACGTTCAACTTAAAAACACTGGGCGAGTACTCCGACTTGTACATGAAAACAGACATATTGCTCTTGGCCGATATTTTCGAGAATTTTCGAAATATCGGTCACGTGACATATGGCCTGGACCCCGCGTGGCATTACACCCTACCCGGCTATACGTGGTCGTGCATGTTGAAGTACACCCAGTGCAAGTTGCAGATTTTGAAGGACGTCGACATGCTCATGTTCATCGAGCGAGGAATTCGCGGAGGCATCAGTCAGTGCTGCAACAGGCGCTCCACGGCAAATAATAAATACATGGGTGACAGGTATGACGTCACTCAGCCCTCCACTTATTTGCTATATCTCGATGTAAATAATTTATATGGGTGGGCCATGATGGAATATTTTCCGTATGGGGGATTCAAATGGCTCGAGAATGTTGCCAATTTGAATGTGCTCGAGGTGTCAGACACTTCGCCGATTGGCTATATTCTCGAAGTCGATTTGGAGTACCCCGAACACTTGCATGACAAACACAAAGATTTTCCATTATGCGCCGAACACCGTACTCCGCCAGGCTCAAAATTACCCAAATTAATGACCACCCTGTACAATAAGGAAAACTATGTTGTACACTACAGGGTGTTGAAACAAGCACTGACGCACGGACTTATACTTAGAAAAATTCACAGAGTTCTGCAATTCGACCAATCAGCCTGGCTCAAACCGTACATTGAATTAAATACGAAATTGCGCGCAGAAGCAAAAACCACTTTCGGCAAAAATAACTACAAATTAGCCAATAACGCAGTATTCAGGAAAACGATGCAGAACATACGAAAACATCGTGTAGTGAAAATGGTCTCAAAATGGGAGGGGCGATATGGCGCGAAAAATTTAATTTCCAGCCCGAATTTCAAGAATCGCACCATTTTCGATGAGGACCTCGTCGCTATCGAGATGGCAAAGACGGATCTGTTGTTCAATAAGCCCGTGTACATCGGAATGGCGATACTTGACATTTCCAAGGTGTGCGTGTATGATTTCCACCACGGTTTCATGATGGAAAAATACACGAGCGATCAGTGCAAGTTGATGTATACGGATACTGATTCGCTGATTTACGAGATCAAATCCGATGACATTTATCGAAATTTATTAAAGTCGAACCTGGAAAAATTCGATACAAGCGATTACCCCATCGACAACCCGTATGGGATTCCCCTTGCCAACAAAAAAGTCCCCGGCTTGATGAAAGACGAAGCGAATGGCCGAATTATGACAGATTTCGTGGGACTCCGTTCAAAGCTGTACACCTATAAGATACAGGGTGGAACATGCGTCAAAAAATCCAAAGGAGTGAAATACAGTGTTGTCCAAAATAAAATCACATTCGACGACTATGTAGAATGTTTGGAAAATCAGCGTGAGAAAGTCACATCTCAACGCTGTATTCGCTCCTTTGCGCACAACGTTTTTAGTGTGGAGCAAACAAAGATCGCTCTCAACCCCCACGACGACAAGCGCTGTCTCCTCCAGGGCTCCCATGACACTCTGCCGTGGGGCCATTACAGTCAATTGGATATTTAACTATGCGCATCTCGCATACAAACGCTTCATTGGCTTAGGAGATGATGATTCGGAACTCGATGACCGATTCAACGCACAAAATCTCGATAAAATGTCAAATGAAAATTCGGAAATTGTGGTCTTGTTTGTTCCCACACATCATATATCATATAATCAAATGTATATATTAATGTTTGAATAAATCAGCATGTAATCCATGTTTGAATATTATTTCGTTTCACCTCCACATTAAAAAAAAAAATACTTAGTACTGATTTTTGAGTCAAAAAACAGCACTTTTTTCGATCAAAAAGAGACTCCAAATTTGACATGGTGGTTGAACTGAGTAAAAAGTTCAGTGAAATTCAGTCAAAGTTCAGTCACTGAACTCAGTGAGACTCAGCGACTGAAAAATTTCACTCAACTGAAATTTCCCATGCTTTTCTTATGGGGGCTGAAAATTCAGTGAATTTCAGTGAAATTTCAGTCACTGAATTCAGTGACTGAAATTTTCACTCAGCCACCGAAAAAACGCACTGCCACCATGTCAATTTTGGTGCGAGTTTTTTCACTCAAAAAGAGCATCGTTTTTGAGTCTAAAAATGAGCACTTTTTTTCGCTCAAAAAGAGCATCGTTTTTTGAGCCTAAAAATGAGCACTTTTTTCGCTCAAAAAGAGCATCATTTTTGGGTCTAAAAATGAGCACTTTTTGAGCGAAAAAAGTGCATCATTTCAACTTAGAAAACGATCCATTCTTGAGGCTGAAATGATCGATTTTTATTCGAACAGAAAATAAAACAAAAATTAACTAAGATACATATATTTTCAATAAATTCCAAATTGGCGCTCTACATACTATGCATGTGTCGCACAGACCGGCACATCGTGAACAACACACCAAGTGTCTACAAGGTAGAAACAACACAGAACGCTCATTCACAAGACAAACACAACACGTCATTATAGTGTTCTGTGGTGAGTCTGCACTGCCATCATCTATGGGCTTGCTGTCATCTGTCACTCGTCGCTCTGTGATTTCAGCGCCAACTGTCGATGAATTGTCATCTGTCACTTGTCTCACTGCGATGTCAGCGCCAACTGTCGATGAAGTGTCATCTGTCACTTGTCGCACTGCGATGTCAGCGCCAACTGTCGGTGAAGTGTCATCCGTCGCCGGCCTTGGTTCTGGAGGTATATCAGCGCCATCTGGCGGTTCTACCACCACTGATGTCTGATTGTTGTGGCGGTAATTTCGAACAAAGTCACAATTTGGACTCCATTCGTGATGGTCAGCCATTGGATCGTCATCAGGCTGCCATTGGAAGCCTTCGACACCACACACACGACACAAGACAACGTCATTCAAGCCGGTGTACGTGAAACCAGCTCTGGCCAACGCACTCGGCGGAAATGACGAAGTCCAGCCTCGGAACGTCTCGAGTCTTGCTTCGTACTGCTGCATATCTCTATGCATACTGAAATAAAAAATGCTACTTCTGTTCCATAAATACATTTATTTCGATTCATAATCAAACAGTACTTTGTCAGGCAAATAATATAGGCATTCACGAAAACATAGATGTTTATCATCTTTGGACGATATAGTACACAAATTTATAGCCTCGTCAAATGTCAAATCATTGTTTCTAGCAAGAACTCTGGCACTAGCTAATATATAATGGTAATATTGACAAAAGTTCATATTCAATAAATATTCAAATCTTCCCGCCAACACTATGGCATCCAAATGCAGGATTTCCTGGATTTCGAGCTCCGTCAAGTAGAAGTAGGTGTCATCTTTGGAAAATCGCACTGTTGCACTATTTTGTAGTGTATTGATAAATAGAAATAGTTATCATAACATATTGAATATTATGTTTTACAATTAAGTAGGTTAAGGATGATATTGTTTGAAATATTACATAGTGAGTTTTGTCCTAGTTTTTAGTTAGAATAGATCAAGACAACGAGCTTGAAAGTAGTACTGTACCGAAGGCATTTTCGATACAATAAATGTAGTAATAAATA